>CM062630.1:32840591-33143091 GCA_025617555.3 Puccinia polysora
CAAAAATTAAAACAAATATAAAGAATTTAAATTGAAAATTAACCAATTGATTCAAAGCCATATTAAAGATACCAAAAGAAAAAGGAAAAGACAAAGAAAACAACAAGCAGTAATTTTCTTTATGAAAAAAAGGCAAATGTATTTGGTGAAAACACTGATTCATTCTCACATGCAGGTTATGGGTCTGAGGGCATTCAGCCCTTGTTTCTTGCAATTTTTTCAATATAATTTCCTAATTTTATTTTTTCCAAAATCAGATTTATATGTGCCACCAGGATGAACTTTCTTCTTTTGGGAGGAAAAAAACAAACAAAAATTAGCCTACAAACAATAATTGAATTTAAGCTTTTTCAATAGAATTGATATCATTTTATTTTGAAGCTTGATACCATCCAAAAAAAATTTCCTTGTCACATAGCTCCAAACCAATGTTCTTAACAGCAGTGATAGAAATATCAAATTAGAAATAAATACATAAGTTCCCAAATATTCCTGTTATGTTAAGATACTCAATTAAATCCATGCATTACATAAATGCTTAGCAGGATTATTCTGAGACCTTCCAGGAATCAATTTGATGTTTGACTCAGAAATCACAACAAAGTCATAAAATGTTTCAATCACAAACTCAGGTGCTACACCTGCCGGCAGGTGCTGCCTTTTTTTCATGGTGAATGTTCTTTTGCTTTTTACTGTTCCATAGAATGGGACAGCATCTCCAGAAACAGATCAAGCCTGAATGAGATGTTCTATTGTGTAAGTCACTTCCCCATGTAGCGTTGGTATAGAACTCCAGTCTGTTAGGTGGATCTTTTTGCGGGCACAGTGTGAGAGCAAGATCTATAGAACCTTTTAAGTACTTCCAGCAGTGTATTACCTCCCTGCAGTCAGACAATCCAGGTCAATGATTGAAACAAGAGAGTATTGACACAGCGGCAGCTAGATTGGGACAAGCAGGGAATGATAGATAGTTCAGCATTCCCGTATAGGATTGGTAATTGATATTTAGTTTAGCAAAAGCTCCAGCATCCTCATTGTCAGCAGGTGTCAGAGAAACATTAGGAGTCGGGGGAGTAAGTACCAATTTGTAGTTTTCCAAGTGCAGCATTTCCAAGCCTTTCTTGATGAGTTTTGACTGATTTAGGAAGCATCTTTACTTGTCAATCTTGATGTCCATTCCCAGGAGAGTATCAGGTTTGTGAGCAGTGGATTATGGAAAACGTTCCAAGAAGGCTACTTGGAAGGCATCAACATCACCTGCAACTACTAGGTTGTCAAAATGGAAGTGCAGGTATGAGGGAGTGAGTTTTTTATAGAAGATGCAGGCGTCTGAATCTGATTGTTGGTATTCTAGGGACAAAAGCCAAGACATAAGTGTTTCATGCCAGTTGAGGGGAGCTTGACAAAGGCCGTAGAGAAACTTATTTAGTTTGAGATAAGGAGCAGATCAATGAGATTCAGCAGGAGTTTTAATAAATATGTCCTCCTTAAGAGGAGCGTATAGAAAAGCACTTTGAAAATCAAATTGCCTGACTGGTAGACCTTTTTCCATAGCTAATATAAGTAGAAGAAGAAGTGATGGAAACTTGCCAGTAGGTGCAAAAGTCTTGTGAAAGTCGACGCCGGGTTCCTGAAGGAATCCTTGAATGCACAGCCTGGTCTTTGTCTTGGCAGGAGCGGAGGAGGTAGCGGGTTTGTCCCTGATAGCCCAAGTGGTTTTGAGGGCTTTCTCAGGAGTTTCATGGTAAGCATCCCACACTTGATGGTCCTCTATATTTAAGAGTTTGGTGCGCTTTGCAAGGACAATGGAGTCAGGATCAGTGCAGGAGTGATGGCTGTATTTGACAGGCCGCATGTTAGGAGTTTGATCTCTAAGGACTCTGTCACAGCCAATGATGGGAGCCGTATTGACAACTGACTTGGTAGGCAAGAGGGCTTTGGGTTCTTCTGAAGAGGAGTCAAGAGACTTGGGGGTAATTTTGTGGGAAGATTCAAGGTTTGGTTTGATTCCAAAGTTAGATTCAGGAAGGACAGTTTTTGCGGATGGATAAAATTCATCAGAAGTGGAGGAAATGAAAGGAGAAGGGGGGCAGAATTCTAGGAACAACACGTTTTTGGTGTCCACAATCTTGCCATTATCCGCTAAGATCCAAAAAAACAGAAGCTTGGGATTGTACCCTAAGAGTCTACCTTTCTTTCCAGGAGGATCTAGCTTGCTGTCAGAGAGTTTTGGTTGACAAAGAAAAGCACCCGGATTACCTATGGGATGAAAAAAATAAAGAGGAATAGAGCAACCTTTAAACATTTTGTAAGGCAATTTCTTGTTCTTGGAAGTAGGTATCTGATTAAGGGTCAGGGTTGACGCAGAAATGAGTTTGTGCCACAGCAAGGAGGAGAAACTGGAGTCCAGAATAATAGTTCTGAGAGACTCCAGAACAGTGCAATTAAACCTTTCTTCCAGGCCATTCTGCTGTGGAGTATAAGGGTCAGACACTCAATGTTTGATGTAGTTGGATTTACAGAACTCAGAGATCTTCCCATTGACAAATTCAGTACCTTGGTTGGAATGAAGAGTGAGAGGATAGTAGCCGAAACACTTGGCTTCAACTTTGATGCACCTGATGAGGAATTCAGCAATTTCATATTTCCCTTTTACCGGAAGAGCGGCGCAAAACCATGAATGAGAGTCAACAATTGTTAGGAAATATTGGCAACCAGACTGAGATGAAGGTAATGGTCCAACGGTGTCCAAATTAAGTTCCTCAAAAACCCTACTAGCTCTGGAATGGCGGTTTTTGAAGGAGGATTGAGTTATTTTTGCTACAGAGAAAGCTTTGCAGTTCACCTCTTTCTTTACAGGAGTGTTGAGTTTGTGGTGTATTTGGTGGTAGCTCACATGGCCTAGGGATTTATGAAGCAGCTCAGCCTTGGAAAGAAAGGAGGAGGCAGGGACTGGGGGAAGTAATCTTAGGTAGGGAATGTGGTTTATATAGAATCCATTGCACACAGGAAAATAATCCTGAGTGATTTGGACTGAGTTGGAAAGGAAACAAACTTTAAATTCATCAATAAGAAGATGATGAAGAGATAGAAGATTAGCAGAGATGTCAGGGACATAGAGAGAATTGTTGAGAGTTAGGGAGTTAGATCCAGCCCTGAGATTCACACAGCCCGATCCTTTGATGATAAGTGAGTTGGAGCCGCAACTAGTACTTATTGATCCTTGGCATCTGAGGTCTAAGAGGTCAAAAAATTTCTTGTCAGACACCATATGATTAGAGGATCCAGATTTGATAACAAATAGCAGTGAGTTGCAATCCCAAGAGTTAGACAGAAAGCTAAAGTGAGTGTTTTTGGAGGGACTGGAGGGACAAGGGCAAAGATGAGGATAGACAATCCAGCAGCAATGCTTGGGATGGTTGGCCAGAGTATTGTTTTTACAAGGCTTGCATTTTTGGGAGGCATCCGTGAAAAGAGAGAGAGAGGAGCTTCCAACGTTATTTTGCTTGGACATCCTTTGCTTGTTCAGGTGGATTCTGAGATGATCCAGCACAGAGTTGGGAGTGATTTTGGACTCGACTGCAGAGTGAGTGATAGAAAAATGAATACTTTGCATGGCAGGAGTGGAAGGAAGCTTATCGAGAATCATATAGGCCAAGATGTCAGTTGGCAGATTGATTCCTATCTCCAGTAGCCGCATTAGGCCAGATTTGACTTCTGTGATGAAAAGCTGTATGTTTGACTCCTCAAAGTTAATTGACAAAAAGATTTTGTAGACCCAAGCGCGATTGGCTGGTTTTGAGGAAATGAAGTTCTTCAAAAGAGCTTTCCAATGGCTTTTGTGTTTTCCTTGTTTTCCAGAGTAATGATATTAGAATGCACTGAAGGGGACAGTTTAGAAATGATGATAGAGGTAAGTATAGTGTTTTCTTCAGAAGATAGATCATCCACCGTAGTCATCAAGTCCTTAAGTTTGGCCAGGTTGAACAGAGCGTGCATTTGGGTTCTCCATATAGTGAAGTTGTCTTCCATAAGTAGGGAAATTGCCTCAATAGTTGTTTTTAAGATGGTAGGATTGATTAGGTCCAGGCTCGCGTCTGGTTTTTTTTTTTGAGAGTCGGAAGGGTAGATCAAAGGATTTCCAATGGAGCAATTTCCAAATTTGACTGTTAATCGTGATAGAAATAAAGGCTGAAATTTCAAGATTGAAGAGAAACTAAAAACCAGACTATATGACAAGGATTAGTGAACAGCAGAAAATAAAAAAAGAAGAAGATGATGATCAAAGAACAAACCATAGAGTTGAGTGGTTGAGAGTAACTAGAGAAGGACAGGAGAGGCTAATTCAGAGGAAGACGTAGGCAGGCAGAGCTGAATAACAAAGGATTATCCAGTAGAATTGAGGAAGTTGATAAGTTATCTTTCTCACCAAATATGAGGAGAACCAGGTAGTAGTTGAGGTTGAGTCAACTTAGAGAATGAAGAAAAAGAAGAAGAAGAAAGAAGACAAGAAGAAATAAAACAGCAGGAGAAATGGAGATAAAGGGAGGATAAAGGGAATGAGGAGAGAAGAAATAGACAAACGGAGAAGGTGGGAAGGAAGCTCAAGACTGGAAGGTGATTGTTGTGAGTGACCCAAAGGGATTGAGCGCGTAGAGTATTTGAAGCCTTGATGAGAGATTGTGAAAGTTGAAGAAGACAACACATATGTGACAGGTGCAATAGAAGCGCGCGAGATGGAGGTGCGCGTGAGCTTAAGCAAAAGAAAGAGTTAATTTTCAACACTACATAACCATGTAAGTATGAGGTACCAGAACCCTTTGACCCTCCTCCTGTGAGAGCCTTTACTAGTGGGAAAGAAGCCAAATACTTTTTTAAAAAATGGAAAGCCATGCATGGCTATGCTTTAACAAAATTCAATTCAAAGAAAGACAAATATGTAGACTTGAAATGCAACAGAGATGGAATATATACAGGGCTGTTGCTCACTAAACAGCAAAGTAAGACTCACACAAGGAAGTTGAGTTGTAAATTAATGATATTTGCAAGTTTCACAGTAGCAGATCCCACATGGCACCTCTCCATTAGAAATGACCAGCATAATCATCAACCATCTTCAAACCCCTCAGTGCATCCTCAACTGAGTAGAATATCTGGTGTGGCCTACGATCAACTTAAAGAAGGAATCCAAGATGGGATCAATACAATTCAACTCAAAATGGAATGGACAAAGATCAATGGTAGAGAACAAATTGAAAATAGAGCAATCTATAACACTAAGCGCATGGTAAAGGCGGCAGAACTCAAGTTTAAAAGTGCTATGGATATGAAATTTGAAAAGATCCAAGATACTCAGTGGGTTTCCAGGTCAAAAGCCAGTGGAGAGGGTAACTTAAAGTCCTTGTTCTTGGCTCATCCTGATTCTATAACACTTTTCAAAAACTTCCATCATATTGCTTTGTTGGATTGTAATTATAAACCAAATAGGTACAAAATCCTTATATTGCATGTTTTAGGAATAACTGAAAACAGGAATGATTGCTGGATTGTTTGAATTTCTTTTTGATCAATGCTTTTTGATTGATGATTCCTGTTTGATTGATGATTCCTGAATTGATTTACTAATTACTGATGGTTTTTCTTTTTGAAAGGTTGAAACTGATCTGGTGCTCAACTCTTCTCAATTTTTTGATAGGCTCAGTTCAATTTTCATGGGACAACCTGAGTTGTTAAAGTGGAGCTTTTAAATTCCCTGGTCAACTATGCAACAAATGATTTTTCTAAGCCAAGGCTTGAGACAAAATTCTCATGGTCCAGCCGCAGTGAACCCAAATTAAAAAAAAACCCGGAATGAACTTTCACGATCTGAAAATGTTGAAAAGGAACTTTAGAGGGAAAGATGGGTTAGAAGGGCCCCAAAAAGACCAAAATTTTTAAGTCTTTTATTTTAAGAATTGTTCATTTTGATGTTTTAATGAAATGATGGTGATATGATGTTTATATTACAAGTCCTCAGGCTCAGAATCTGAATTTCATAGCTCAGAGGAATAGAATGTGAAAGTTAATTTTCCTCCCTTCATTAGTAATTTGAATCCTCTTCTGATGAAGAAGGTGTGCAGGCAAATTCAACCAGAAGCTCATCTTTGGTAAGTATTGATTTGATTGATGTGATTTGAATTTTTGCTAAGTGAGTTTTGATTTTAGGAACCAAAAGTGGAATACCTCTATCAAAAACCTGATAACTTAAATAATTTCTTGTATGAGGTTTGAGATTCTTTTGGGGATGTTACTTTTGCATTTAGATTCATTGATAAATCACTTGGGTATGATGAAAATGGATGGTATAAATTCCAAAGGAAAATGATAGAAGAATTGTGGAAACATCAGGCATGCTATTCTATGATTAATGGTGGTAGGAAAGAGGTAGAAAATATCAAACAAAGACTTTATGTTGAAAAAATAAATGAAAAGATTCTCTCTTCAAGATTGCTTTCAAATTTGCATATGGGCCGAATCATAGCAGACACTTATGGAAGGCCAATTTTGATCATTTCATTGGATTCATTTTTTATTTATAATCCTCCAAAAATGGGTGTAAAAGAAACATTGGATGCCATATTCATTTCCTTTGTTAACAATAACCGCTGGGTTCATTTATTACTTGAGGAAGACATGATTCCAATCCTTCCCATTCTATCAAAAAATTCTTATTTGTATTCAAAGAAAGCTTATGGTGGGGTTGATCATCTCAAATATCAACTGTATTTGTATTCCAATTTATAGACATCATATCATCTCATCATTTAGGTTTCCTTTCATCATTTGGGTGTGGTCTAACATGTACTTCTGATGCTGATCTTGTACTTTTATTAATAAAAATGTTTATCAAATTTTGAACATCATTATATTGAGTGTTTTTAATGAGATTTTATTTGTAAGTAAGTTCAACTTTTGTTGGGCTTATCCCATCATACAGAGTATTTTTTATGCTTATGATGGGATCAGCTTAAAACAAGTTTTTTTTTTTTTTTTTTTTTTGGGTGTTCTTAATTCAGGACTAGTCCATTGAGGTGGACTTGTACTGATTCCACCTCAATGGACTAGACCTATCTTTTGGGGTGGTTGGTTTAGTTACTTGCTATTCCAATGAAATAAGTTCAACTTGTGTTTTTCTGATCCCATCATAAGGAGTATTTTTACTTGTCATGATGGAATCAGCTGAACACAAGTTTAACTTGTTTTTTTTTTTGTTTTTACTTGAGAGATAGTCCATTGAGGTGGACTTACATTCCTCTTTTTGGGGGTTGATTTTTTCACTGGATGAAATGAGAAAATGGAATGATATGAATCCAATTTATTTTGTTTGATTTAATTTTCTTGAATCTTTTTTTTGATTCAATGCAATTTCTTTTTTAATATACAATAAAATGTTTTTATTTTATTGTACTTTATTTTGTTCTATTCAAAAACTATATTGTATTGTATTTTATCTCAGGGCTGTATTTTATGTATATTGTTTCATTTTATTTTTATTTACACTTTTTGCATTTTTTTAGTTCTTTTTGGGCACAAATTTTTTATTTTTTTAGACTTTCTAATTTTATATTTTCATCTATCAATAGGGCCATGAATTTGCAGTCATGGACCTGGAGCTGTGAAATTTTCAAAAAAAAAATTAATTTGTTTTTCATTTTTTTGTTCAATATTTGATTTTTTTCAAACTTTTTTTTGATGTTTTTCTTTTCTTTTGTTTTTTCTTTTGTTTTCTTTTTTTTAATTTTTATTTATTTTGATTTTGATTTTTATTTTTTTTTTGCTCACAACCCTGGAGTTGGGAAAAAGTTGTGAATGGCTGCTCACAACTCTGTGGGTTTTGGAAAGCTGTACACAACATGAATGGGTTGTGGACCATGCCACACAACCCATTTTGAGTTTTTTAAGGGTTTTCCAGTTTTTTTAATTTATCAAAACCCTGATAATAATAAGAATAAAATAGGGTGTTGAGTTTTTCAGGCCCCCAAACCTGGAAATCACACGGTTTTGACGTTGCCACAACTTCCCTCAATGTGCCCAATTCATGCGGTAAACCTGGAAAAAAGGCGGTTTTTGGGGGTTGGCAAAAAAAAAAGAAAAATGATAGGGGATAGGAAGGAATCTCAAACCCTTTTAGGATAACTCTGACAAACTTTGGCCATTTTTAAGGCCTTCAAAATTGCCCTCAAAAAACTGAAAAAAAAATGCTCCACATCTCAAATTGTTTCACATTTTCAATCTTTTTTCTTTGATTATTTTGAGAAATCTGAAGAGAAAAAAAGCTTGAAAATATGGAAAACCATTCAATTAACATTTTTCCAGAATTTTAGTACTTCACTTTCACGCAAGAAAATGGGATTTACATAAAAAATGAGACATTATTTTCGCTTCTTTTTTTTGTTATTTCTCCATGAGATTTTCCAAATTTTCATTCTGCATTATTTTAGTGAGAATCGCAAAGGGCCCAAAAGAATTATCCAGGTTTTTTTTGTGGCTTATTGTTTCCCGAAGAATTCATAATTGAAAACACAAAAGTGGTGTTTTTTGCTCTAAATCAATGAGTAAAAAAAAGAAAAATGATTCAATCAAGATCAATTTGTACTACTCTATTATTTTTACTACCAGGTAACAAAATCTTCAAACCTATTCCAAGTTATTATGAATCCAATCTTCCCATTTTTGTGATTCCTTGCTAGCAAAAGCCTTATAAAGGGGATCTAATTGGGGAGCTGGCCACAGTTCAGGATTATATTTCAAAGAAACTATGCGCTAAAAATCTTCCAAAATAATTAAACATATGGGAGATGTTTGAGAATTGGCAGTTGGAGGTGAATTGAGGGGCAAATAATATGATGGAATCAACTTAGATAAAAGTACCACTGGCCCTTTGTATGTATCTGCAAGCAGGAAATCATGGCAAGGGAATTTCATCCAGTAAATTTGAGGGGCAGGTCCAGACGTTTGGTTGAGATGTTTTCTTGCTTTGTCAAAATTTCATCCCAGACTTGATCCATGAAGTTTTCAACCTTGAAGGTAAAGTTTTATTCCATTGACTTGATCATTTCCTGATTTATTGAGCTCCAATCTTCAGATTTACAGCCCAAATTAACTGCTACTGATCTAAACCCACAGTTCCATTCACCCATCACATCTTGAACATGTGAGATATTTGGCATTTCTTTTGTTGGGAAAATTACATTTTTTTATTGATACTAAGGAAAAAAATATGAGTATTATTTAAGATGAAATGAAAAAAAATAATTCATACTGACTTTATCAATAGCCACAACTTCAAAATTATCAGAAGATGAAAAAGGAAATTTTTTTGACCTTCATCCCAAAAAACAAGGGGTTAATAATTGAACAATAAAGCAAGATTAATTCAGAAATTTATTCACCTTTTCTATTTCAGAGGCTCTGGCTGTGGGTGAAAAGATTGGATTCCCTGGAGGCCTATAAGCATCTTCATCTGCATCTTGTTGTTTTCTTCTCTTGATCCTCTTCCAACTCCCAGGACTTAAATTCTGTGAAACAAACCTCTTATTTATGATGGTTCCTGACCTCTGGAGGACAAATGAAAATCTGAAAATCAATGGAAACTAGAAAAATAATCCTGATCCCCCCCAACCAAAAAAAATTACTAATTTTCTTTATAATATCCAATTCTTCAAGATCTTTGAGTTCCTCTCTACTCAATTCCTCTTCTGTTATGAAATCATCCTGTTCACAATGCAATTTTACCCTAATTACAGAAAAAAAAAAAACATCTTCCTCTGATTCCTGCTTCTTTTTCCCTTGGCCTTTTCATGGTCTTCCTTTCCTTTCCTTTTCCTCAGATTCTGAAATTAGAGAAAACCAATTTCCAACCATATGCTGTTAAAATGAATGCAACAGAAAGGGATAAAAAACCCACAAAAAGAAAAAACTAACCATTTGATTGAGCACTTCCTGCTTCCTTGGTCTTCCTCTTCTCTTAGGTAATCCAACATATTCAAACCCAGATTGATCCCTCTTAGATGAATGCTGAGAAAATCTTTTGCTTTTATTGGGGGCTCCTTTGGGTCTTCCACAAATTTTCCTTTCTCCTTTGATATGGGTTCTTGAATGAGAGTCAGTTGATACTTCCCTTTTAACAGTTTCATCATCCTTTTTCCAAGGTAAAAATGTTGTTCTCCTGGGCGCAATTCAAGGAATTCTTCAAATATTTCATTCTGAAACCGGTTTATGTTGGTTGATTGGGAGGTTTATTGATGAAATGATTGAGAATTTTGGCATGAACCCTTTTCAGAAAGCTATTAATAGTTCCAAAATAAAATAAAAAGCTTCTGAAATCAATATTAGAATTATTTTTTTCTCCAAAAAGAGAAAACACACTGCAATTGGAGGTTTGACATGCCACTGGGGAGGAGAATCATCAAGCAAAAATTGGTTCTTCTTGATATTGCTCTTCTTCACTTGGTTTACACAAGGAATTCCCATGAAAGAAGAATAATCACAATCACAAAAGGTGGTTGATTTTTCTGCTGAAATGTGAAAGGAATGCACAATCTTGAGAGCATAGTGGCTTATTTTTCCTGAAAGGTGCTCAACACAATATGGGAGACCAATCAAGTTCTTGAAGTCTTTCTGAGAAGTTTCAATGGCAGTTTTGTGGTTCTGAATTGAAACTGAATGATATATTTGATGAACTACATCGGAAAAGGAACCAGAAGAAGTTGTGATAAATTGTTTGAGATAAGATTGAAGCCCTTCAATTCTAAATGTTCTGGTTTTTCCAAAATGCAGGTGCTTGTTTGCAGCATGTGAAAAAAAATTCTTTTTAGAGGAAGCCAGTTTTCAAGAAGGTAGTCAGAAGTTGGGGGATTACAGACTGCAGTCAGTTTGTTAAAGTTATCTTGATAATAATTTTCAGATTTGGATTTTACCAGCATATTCCAGTGTGTTCTGAATATCATAAATTCTTCTTCAGATTTACATTTTTTTCTAAAAAATTGTTTTAATTTTTTTGAATATATTCCAGAAAAAGAGTAAATGATGAGAGTTGGGAAATCCAGTTTAAATGGAATGAATCAGGGCTTGCTCTTTGTCAGTCACAATTAATGAATTTGAGTTCTTCATTTTCTAATAATTTGTGAATTTGATGGAGAGCCCATTTATAGTCTTCCTTTCTTTCTTGGAAGAGGAAACAGAAACCAACAGAGAAAGTTCTAGCACAATTATTTACCCCAACAATGTGAAGAAGAGGCATGGAAAAATTTTTGTTTTATAGGTACAGTCCATAATTAATACTGATGGAAATAGTTTGATTAATTTGATACAATCTGGGTGAGAAATGAATAAAGAACTAATATTACCATTTTGATTATTGATTTCATATGTAAAAGAATATTTTCTTAATTCCATTATTAAATCTTCTATGGGTGATTTTCCTTTCAGTTTTTCTGTTTTGATTTTTAATCTTTTGTCATAGATTGCACCAAGGGTTGTGTGAACAGGAGAATTGGAGGACTCAATTAAGGAATTAAGAATTTTCAGGGGAGGAACCCCAGATTTGGTTGAATAATTGACCATATCCTCATGATAACCCTGAATACTCCTATGAAATGGATGGGTGGACGGATCAGTTGATGGTGGATGATTGTGATCAGGGCATTGGATTTTTATTTCCCAAAGACCAGACCTCTTGTAAAAGCTTCCAGAGAATTTGAAGGGACAGTTTGTTTTTCTATTTGACAAAATTCTTTTTCTATCCAAATTGGGTTTATATTCCCAAGTTTTGTCACATTGGTAAGTATATCTTTGCTCCTTAGTATTGGATAATTTTGTGGAAATGGCATATCCATGGGATTTGGCCCACTCTTGAAAAGCATCCACAAGTTCCCCCTTTGAATGATATGATAATTAATGTGGAGGAGCCAAAGGGGTGGAATCATGGGGATGATATAAATCAGTTGAAGCAGTAGAAGAAGAAGCAGCAGAGGGAGATAGTGGAGCAGAATAAGAAGCAGCAGAGGCAAATAGCAAAAGTGGGTTGATGTGTTGTTCAGACATTTCTTGTTGGGGATTTTGGTTTTGAGATGGTTTTTTTTATGAAGACTTGATTGTTTTTATTTTTGATTGAGTTTTTGGATTCAGTGGGGTTGATTTAGTGGGGGTGGATTGTTGAATTTGATTGGTTGAGTTTTGTTGAGTAGTGATGTGTGATTGGTTGATTGGTGTTGAGTTGTGATGATTGGTGATGGTGGTGATTATTGATGTGGTGTGGTGTGGATTCTGGATTTTTACAGGTGATTTTGTGGTTGAGGAGAGGATTAAACCGCCCCAAGAGGTGAGGAGAAGGCAGGAAATCATTCAAAATCATATTGAATATCATATTATTCATATAGAAGAGGCCAAAAATGCGGACCTACCCCCAAAAGGGGTTTAAACATGGTATTTTGAGGTTAGACACTTGAGTGCTAAAGGAAGTGCAGAAAAATATGGAAAAAATATTTTTCTTTCATTTTAAGTTCATTTGAAAACTTTAAACTCAGTTTGTCCACAAAAAGAATCAAAGTACTATCAGAAATTGCTTCAAAATGCACCCCAAAACAGACACTTCCCATTATTTTTGTAGATGCATCAATTTTTTTTGGGTGAATAATTGATCCTAAAAATCCCCAAATAATTTTTTTGTGCCCTTCACAATGCCCACTAAAAAACTGAAAACTCAAAATTTGGAAAATCTCATGGAACAATAACAAAAAAAATAATTGAAAATAATGTATCATGTTTTATGTAAATCCCATTTTCTGGTGGGAAAGTGAAGTACTCAAATTCTGGAAAGATTATAATTGAATGGCCTGCCATATTTTGGAAAATTTTTGTCTTTTCAGATTTCTCAAGATGATCAAAGAAAAAAGATTAAAAATGTGAAAAGATTTGAGATGTGGAGCGTTTTTTTTGGGGGGGGTGATGATAAATTCACAACCCATTTAAGTTGAGTACATCAATCAAATGGGCCGTGTGGAACGCTACACAAATACAATTGTGTTTTGTGGCCACTACAAAACTTGAATGTAATTGTGTAGCCCCCACACAAAAGTTCCGTGTTGTGTGGCACCCTACACAACTACATTCAAGTTGTGTGGGGCTGTAAACACCTCAAATGTAGCCGTGTAGCGTGACACACAAATACAAGTTTTTTGGGCCAAAATAAAAAAGATAAAAATTAAAATAAAGTGAATAAAAATTTAAAAAAAAAAACAGAAATCACCCAAAAAACCAAAATATTTATGTTGATTTTTTGGTTAAAAAAATTAATTAATTAATTGATAAGTGAATTAATTGGTTAATTCATAAATAAATAAATAAATAAATAAATAAATAAATAAATAAATAAATAAATAAATAAGTAAGTAATTAAATAAATGAATGAATAAATTGATAATTAATTAATTAATTAAATAGATGAATAAATAAATAAATACATACATAAAAAATAAACAAATATAAATAAATAAATAAATAATAAATACATACATAGATAAAAAATAAATAAATAAATAATAAATAAATAAATAATAAATAAATAAAAAATAAATAAATAAAAAATAAATAAAAAATAAATAAATACATAGATAAAAAATAAACACATGAAAAATTGTGTTTGGAACAACCCATTCAATGCGTGTATGGGCCCCCACATGTTGATTGGTTTTTGTGGGGCCCCACACAAATCCCACACAACTGGGAGTTGTGAATTTATCATCACCCTTTTTTTCAGTTTTTTGAGGGCAATTCTTAAGGCCTTAAAAATGGCCAAAATTTGTCAAAGTTATTCTATAAGGGCTTTGAGATGCCTTTCTACCCCTTAGTATCTTTTTTTTTTTTTGAAAACCCCCAAAAACCATGTTTTTTCCGGGTTTACCACATGCATTGGGGATGTTGTGGAAACAAGAGACTAGAACTCTCCAATTTTTCCTTAAGTTTGGCAGTTATTTGTCCTAGTGCCTGTAAGGGGTTGGATTCACCCTTTGAGAGATAGAGAGAGAGAGAGAGAGAGATGAATAAATTCCTTCTTTCCTTCCATGGTGGTATGCCCCTCCATCCTAGCACGGAGGTGGGGAAGGATATTGTACCCTTCCCCATACCCAAACCTAAGTACAAGCACAAATAAAACCCAACAACAACCAGAAAGAACCCTGAGAAACAGGAACCCTAACCCAACCCTATCCTCCCCTCCCAAACTCTCACACCGCTACATTTTTCCGGTCTTTCCTTCTCATGGCATGCGTTGCACCCGCCTGTAGCCACCTAAACTCCATCTGCGCCCCATAATTTCAATCTGCATGGTTCTTCCTTCTCATGGCACCCTCTGCCCCCTACTTGGAGCCCCCTGCGCTTACCATACACACTCAATGCACCTTCTGTATCCATGATTCAATCCCCAATCCCAATTCTTGAGCCATCTGCGCACGCAGTAGCTGCTACTGATCCCACAGTACTTGCCCCATGCTGAGCCACCTTGAGCTTGTTGCTGAGCGCTCTGCCTAACTGTTGAGCCCGTCTGCAATCACTGCTCAGCGCTCAGGCCGTGACCAGTTACCAATCCATATCTATAAAATGCCACCACATCCCCCCCAAGTTAATGTTTGTCCCCAGAGGTCTTCCAGCTGTTACCTTGACCATACCCACACTTCCCTTACTACCCACTACCCTGGCGCCCTTCCTCCACAACCACCCACCTACCCCTTTCATCATGGCTGCTTGTAGCTTCTGCACTTGCAACGGGTCTGAATGCTCCCTAATCCCTGGTTTGTGTGTGTGCACCTCCTGCCACCATGCCCACCATTGCTGTTCCCTTAGCAAGGGAATTCCCTGGGCACCCCCCAATCCAGTCCTTGTCCTCAACCAGGAAAGAGGGCACATCCAGATGTGTTTGTGGTGTTGGACCACAACACCATCTTGGAGGACTTGTGGGCTCCACCGGTTTCTCCCTCTTGCCACGCTCTGCCCCCGGAAACCTTGGGCAAGAGCCATGACTCCGCTTCTCCTCTTCATTGTGTAGGGCCACCCCAAAGGGATGATCACCCTACCTTGGTGGCCTACCGGGTTTCCCTTCAGTACTGGGCAAATTGCATCAGGATTAATCAAGGGGCAAGGGACCTGCACATCAATTAACTATTTGGACAAGGCGTGGCTCCCCCATCTCCTCCACCTCCGCACCCTCCTTCAAACCCTCAGCCTACCCCTGCTCCATCCTTGGATACCAACTTGAGGTACTTGTTAAGCTTGGAGGAAAGGGCCTCAACCCCTCCAGATCTGCTGTCTCCAGTAGTGATCTCATTGTTACCTCTGCCTGGACCAAGTCCACCAAATAGTCCACCAGAGGCCCCACCATCTCCACTGGCTCCTCCTCCGCCAAGCCCGCCTGAAATCCCAGAGATTCCAATTGTGGTGGCCCTCCTGGCGGCTAACTTTGAGGATTTTACCAATTGGTTGACTTCACTTTTACAGGCCTTCCTTGCTGCCCCCGGCGCCCAATCTTCAGAAGCCTGATGCAAGCTCCAGGAAAAATTCAAGGCCCTACTGATTTTGTCACGGTTGGAGATGGTTGAAATGATGAAGATGGCTTAGGCGCATTGCCACTCCATCCCTTCTCTTCTACTTGTACAGCGCTTTCCTTTATACCTTTGAGAAATACATTTTTTTGGTGCGCTTCCCTTCACAAGTTGATTAATCCCGTGAGAGCAGTCTTGTTCCCTAAGTGAGTGAGATAAAAATTATGAGTCCCAATTTGCTTTGCACACAATTGCCCAACCACAAATGCCTGGCAAAGCGTCCTAAGTCCATTGCGGCTTCATAAGTCCCCAAGAGTTCTTCAAAGGTACCTGGTCCACCCCAGGCAAACTGCCACACAGTTCCCGTTACCCAAATCCTGTAGCAAACACAACAACAAAAAACCAGCATGGGCAAATCATGAGAGAGGAAGATATTTTGAGGAAACAAACATTCTGGGGTGTATAGTCATTCCGGCTGTGGACCAGCTAGAACACCCCCTCACCAAGTTTAAGCTTATCCACACTCTGCACTCCAGCCATAAAGAGAAATGGATAAGAAAGAGAAAAAGACTCAGAAAAAAGAAAAAAAGAGAAAGTTTTTTTTTTACACTGCTCCTTGTCTTGCCTACTGCTTGCAGAGCTCTTTCTTGCATGCATGGACCCAACTTGCACCATGCCCATGTTCCTGTAATGATTATAAACCAAAGACGGTACTAATACAAGAATCAAATCCAACCAGAGAAGTAAGAAAACAAACATTCTGGGGTGTCTGGTCATTCCAGTTGTGGAAAAGCTAGAGAACCCCCTCACCAAATCAGGATTTCTCCTGCAGTGCTAGCACCCACCCCCCCCCCCCCCAGCTTGGCAGCTTTCCCAAGCAGGTTGTAGTCTCCTACTACGCCAAAGCGGCACATCCCAAGCGGGCTCCCAGGAGGGCAAAGAACCCAAGTCCGCTGGGCTATTGCCATCTTCCAAAGCCCTTCCCCTGTTGCTGGAACCAACACTGTCTCTTGCAGTCTTGTTGAATGAGGTGGATTCTTGCACAAAGAAGCACTTCACGTGCAAAGCCACAGCCTTAAGCTTAAGAGCAGTCCCGTCCAATTCCTCCAGCTGATAACCGCTGCCCTCAACCTTGGACGCCACGCAATACAGCCTGTTCTATTTGTTAGCAAAGAGCTTTCCCCACTGAGACTCCAGACTCCTATTTTACAGAAAAACAAAGTCCCCTTTCCGCAACGGATCCCAGAGGCAGTGGGAGCAGCCCTTGTCCCAGTAGCAGACCAACACTGTCTGGGTCTTCTTCAACCTTTCTGTGGCCTTTGCCAGTGTCTCATTGCGCCTCAGGAGTTTTTCAGTTGGAGCTTTGAAAATTTCCACCAAGGTCTTGACCTTCCACCAATCCAAGCCCAAAAACCTCTCTAGCTCAATGTCCACTTGGAGCACAGGTTGCTGCCCAAAGATTAATTTGTAAGACAAGTAGACTGTCACTTGCTTTACGGAGATCCTGTACACAAAGAGGACCACATGGAGGGTGTCCTGCCACCGCTTTTTATCCTCCCCGCACATATTCACCCCGGTGTCCTTAATGGGTTCATGCCCACACTTGATCATCCCAACACCCTTGGGATAGTACTCTTTCACACTTCCAAATTTAGCCCCACAGCTTTGAACCAACCCCAGAACTTCAGGCCTCCATCCACCATGATCAGCCAAAGCAACCCATACCACGCAAACCAGTCCTCCTTTAAGAACTGAGCAACCTTCTCTGCAAACAAATTGACCAGAGGGCGCACCTCCACCCATCCCAACAGGTTGTCCCGCATGACAAGAAAGTACACAAACTTCCCCGCCTTTATGTGGACCACTTCAATAGAAACCCGTCCAAACAGCGCTTTCTCCCCTGTGGGGTGACCAACCTCCTTGGGTAACTGCAACCTCTGCCATTGACAGGCCTTGCACAACTTTACCCATTCATACATCATGCACACAAATTCTGGCCAAAATAACCTTGCCTTCACCCTGCTTTGCATCTCAAACTTGCCCCAGTGGCCCAAGTTGTTGTGCATACACCTCAGGATCAACTCCTGGTCCGTCCTCAATGTTGCAAGCACAAGCAGCATGGGCGCACTCTGCTCCCACAGCTGGTCGTTTTTAACTATTTGAATTTCAAATAAAGAGTTAAACAAAAGAATGAACCTAAGAGGGCTGGAACAAGAGTGACAATGAGTTAGGTGTTTAATGTGAGAAAATAAAAGAAAGAGGCGCAATGGAATTTTAGACTAGGAAACAAACATCAAGCTTGAGGAGCTTTTGGCAACAGTCAAGGACAAGCAGTTGAGGTTGTAGAGAGGTTGAGGGGAAATCGGGTTAAGATGGTGAGAGGAAGTCTGCCAGGGTGAAGATTGAATTAGGAGTGGATTTTGGTCTGATGAAAGAGTTGGGAAGGTTCTTGATAGGTCTTACCAGGCATTTGAAGATGATGTATTCAATGGAGTCGAAGTCAGTGTGCTTAGGAGGTTAAAGGTCTTTGAGGAAGTTGCACGTGATAGGGAATGAAAGGAAGATGAAAGAATAAAAGAAGGGATTGAGATGAGAAAGAAAAGAGATTGGTGTAAGAGTTGTTGGATGGAGTAGAGTTGGCAAGAAGTCACTGAGGAAAAGAACTCAGGAAAAGATATTGAGTCAACAGGAAGAAAGGAAGTCGAGTCCAGTATTTGAGAGTCGTTGTGGTGTTGCTGAGAGATAACAGTTGAGTGATTGTGAGAGCTGGCGGTGACATGAGAACAAATTGTGACATGAAGATGAGAACCCGCGACACTGAAATGAGAACCCGCGCATAGGCATGGGAATCCATGTCAAAAGCAATAACACAAATGAAGAGAGAAAAAGAAAACAATTGAATAAGAAAATGGTAGAAAAAGGAAACAAAAGAAAAAGAATGAAAATATAAAACTGTAGAAAAAGGCAATGCTGAGAATTGATTATTCAACACCCCCCGTGACTGGTAAGACTGGAGATAATGCCTTATACGCAGGATCAATGAGATTGATGAGATTAGCCAAGGAGTGGGTAGGTAAGGGCTTGGTAAGCCCATCGGCTTTCATTTCTGAAGATGAGACAAGTTTGATGACCAGGTTTCCAAGCTTTAGCTCTTCACATAGAGCTTTTGTTTTGATGTCAATGTGACAAGTTTTTGAGTTGCAACCAAACTTTTTGAGCTTGTTGTCAAGACCTTTGTTGTTGATGCAGTGGAGAATTGGTTCGAGATCCTTCTTCCAGAGCTTGGCAACTAGGTTCTTCATCCATATGGCTTCCAAAAAGGAATTGACCAAAGGATTTAGTTTGGCTTCCGTGGTTGAGTGGGTGAAGTTTTGTTGTTGGTAACTTCTCCAAGAGATTAGTGAGCCAAAGAGAAGGGACAGGTGTCCAGATTGAGATCGTCGAGTTTCTGGGTTGTCACTCCAGGAGGAATCGCTGTAACACTTGATTTGGGTTTTGAAGGAATGGATTTGCAGATTTAGCTTGATATTTTTGGTCGCCTTGAGGTATCTCCAACAGCGCTTGAATTCCCTCCAGTGTCAAATACCAGGTTTTTTGCAAAATCTCGCCAGGCTGGAGACCGCAAGGCTTAAGTCTGGTCAAGTGAGACATGCAATGTAATTCATCAAAAACATGGAGGATCTGTAGTTGATATTAAGAGCTTTGAATTCTTCGTGATCTTCGTCAGAGGAAGGAGAAAGATTTTTGTTTACCTTCAAGGGAATGGAGGACGGTTTGCAGTCGTTCATTTCCAGTTCTTCTAAGCCATGTTTGATGTGCTTAGGTTGAGAAAGTAAGATTTTATCCCCGATTCGCTCGTATTTCATGCCAAGGATGGTGTTGGGCTTGTGATGGCTAGAATTTGGAAATCAATTGAGGAAGGCCTGTTGAAAGTTATCTCCCATTCCGACCAGGATTAGATTGTTGACGTGGAAAAAGAGAAGAGATTTGCTTTCGGAGTGGATGTAGAGACAGGGATTGGAGATTGATTCGTAGAAGGCTTGTTCGCGTATCCAGGAAGTCAATGTGTGGAACCAATTAGCCGGGGCCTGTTTGAGTCCGTAGAGCAATTTCTTGAGAATAAGATATTTCAAAGTTCTTTTGGATCCCTTGGGTCATTTGATGATAACCTTGTCTGTCAGAGGAGCGTATAAGAATGCGCTCTTGACGTCGAATTGCATTATGGACAGAGAGTAATTTAATCCAAAGAGAAGAGCCATTCGGAGGGATGCCGCTTTGTCAGTGGGGGAGAAGGTGTCCTGGTAATCAAGACAGTAGATTTGGTCAAAACCTTGGACACAGAGACGGCTTTTGTATACAAGCGGATCTCCGTGGCAATTGCCTTTGATTCAATACACCAATGTGGTGTTGAGGGGGTTGATAGGTTCCGGACCTTTGTAGTTGTCCCACACAGCGAGATCCTTGATGCCATTGAGTTAGCAATTCATTGAATCGTCCCATTTGAGAGAGTCAGAGCACTTCTTAGCTTGCTTGTACGTTCTAGGGACGAAATAATGATGGTACCCGTATTGATTGGGGCATTGAATCAGGGATCAGTCTTGCAGTTTGTAAGTGGGGTTGAGCTGATGGGCAAGATTGTTGGAAGAGTCAGAAGAGGAGTCGGAGGAGAGTTCTTTGAGCTGAGGAGAAACAGAAGCAGGAGTAGGAGAAGAGACAATGGGAGTTTGAGAGTTAGGGAGTGAGTTAGAAGTGAGAGGGGTCAAGTTCAAAGGAGGAGGAAGAAGAGGAAAGTCATTGTCAAGCTTTATAAGAAGAGGTTTGTCAGGAATGTCGTGGGGGAAAGTAGTTGTAATTGGAGATGAGACAGAGTTCTTGATGATCTTGACGTGTTTGGTAGAAATGATGGAGTGTTCAGGAGTGAGAATTCAATAGGAAAGGAAGCTTGGGTTATAACCCACTAAAGTACCAATGAGGCCGCAATCGTTGAACTTTTCACCTCAAGCTATTTTATTGTTAACGTAGGCTACTTTGGACCCGATGGGATGAAAATAGCTGGAAGGCAGCGTTTTGTCAGTAAAAACTTGGTAAGGAGAAGGAGATTGCGGATTTTTGGGAATTTGATTGAGCGTGAGGCAAGCAGTGTTGGGAATTTCAGCCCACAGGTTGAGCGGAAGCTTGGAACTTTGAAGAATGGAACAAATGGATTCGGTAAGAGTTCTGTTGGCTTGTTCAATTTTTCCGTTGTGTTTGTGGTGGTAGGGTTCAGTGATAAGATGTTGAATAGAATTTGAAGTGAAGAAGTCTTTGAGATTGGTTGAACAGAATTCACCGCCACCGTCGGTGCAGATGGTGGCTGGATAATTATTTTGTTTCTGATGCTCATGGTTAAGAATGATTTTTAGCTGGGGGCCGGTGTTGGATTTGTATTGGAGAGGAATGGCTGATAGGTAGCCTGAGTAAATGTCCACTATCAACATAATGTAACTCATGTTATTTCTTGAGGGTGGCGTGATAGGCCCTATTAGATCTATATGAAGTTGTTTGAATGGACGAGATGTTGAAAAGTATGTGCCATTGAAGGGGGATCTATTGATTTTGGAGAAGACGCAGTCTTTGCACTGAAAACCTGAGATGGCTTGAGGTGAAAGATGAGGGAAGAGGTTCTTAAGGCAATAATGACTGGCATGACCCAGTGATTTGTGGAGATATTTTAGGCTGTCAGAGGGGAGCTCCTTTTGGTTAAGATAGCAAAGCTTGCGGCGGTTTCCTACCAGCGAGGGAAGATTGACAACAAAGAGATTTCCCTGGATAAAACCGGAGAAGACAGGATTGGCCTTGGAGAAGAGTTGGAATTGGGAGCCTTTTGACCCTAGGGAGCAGCCCTTGGTGGAGATGAGTTCGCCGGGGCTAATGAGGTTGATGACAAGATCCGGAACAAAGAAACAATTGGTTAGGGTAACCACCAAGTTGTTCCAGAAGAGTTTGATGGTTCATTTCCCTTTGATGCGGAGTTTAGCACCTTCTTTTCCAGTGTTGATGAAATTGTTGCCAGTGAGGTAGTCAAGATTAACAAAGAAGTCCGTAGAATTGAACATGTGACAAGAGGCTCCTGAATCAAGGATGATTTGATTGACGGGGCTGATTTCTTCAATCCAAGAGGTGAGTAAGGCATGGTAGTGAGCTACTTCTTTACCTTTAGAATTGGAATTGAGTTGGGCTCTCCAGTTGGCTTGAGCTTCTCTCCACCATTCGGGAGCCAGATGTTTGTGTTTGTGCCAGCATTTGTCTTCTGAGTGGTCTGGGGATAAACAATTATGGAAGCCGCGTTTGCATCTGAGTTTGAGGGGAACAGGTTTCTTGGGGTTTTGAGAAGAGACGAGTGCAGTATCATGTGACTTAGTTTCCTTTGACTTGGATTTGTATTTGTTATTGAGTTGAGTAAGATGGTTGAAGACCAGATTGATGGTGACATTCTTATTGGAGTGCATTATTTGTTGCTGGAGAGGATGGAGAGTTGATGGGAATTTGAAAAGAATCAAATACAAGAGGATATCATCTGGAAGGTTGATTCCAACGTCTAGAATTTTCTTAATGGATATCTTGGTGTCAGTGATGAAAGTATTAATTGCGTCTGACCTGAATTGTTGGTATAGAAAGTCGTTGAAAATGCAAGCGCAATTGGCTGTTTGAGATGAGGCAAATCGCTCCTTGATGGTTAACCAGAGAAGTTTAGCTGAGGAAATATTTGAGGAGTTTACTACGTTGTTGTGAGTGATAGCGTTGATTCAAGAGAGCAGGATCACTCTGATTTCCATATCTTTGGTCAGACTGAGAATTTTTGAATCATCTTCTAGAGCGTCCTTCACACCTTTAAGTTCCAGTAACATTGTCATCTTTTCCTTCCAGATAGAATAGTTATTGTCCGTCAGGATAGGAACCGCCTCAAGAGCAGCTTTCAGAATAACTTGATAAAATCAGTCATTGCTTGATCCATCCATTGGAAGGGTTAGGTTTGTTGGATCGGCTTTGGCTTTTAACCGTTTTAACTATTTGAATTTCAAATAAAGAGTTAAAAGAAAGAATGAACCTAAGAGGGCTGGAACAAGAGTGACAATGAGTTAGGTGTTCAATGTGAGAAAATAAAAGAAAGAGGCACAATTGAATTTGAGACTAGGAAACAAACATCAAGCTTGAGGAGCTTTTGGCAACAGTCAAGGACAAGCAGTTGAGGCCGTAGAGAGGTTGAGGGGAAATCGGGTTAAGCTGGTGAGAGGCAGTCTTCCAGGGTGAAGATTGAATTAGGAGTGGATTTTGGTCTGTTGAAAGAGTTGGGAAGGTTCTTGATAGGTCTTACCAGGCATTTGAAGATGATGTATTCAATGGATTTGAAGTCATTGTGCTTAGGAGGTTAAAGGTCTTTGAGGAAGTCGCATGTGATAGGGAATGAAAGGAAGATGAAAGAATAAAAGAAGGGATCAAGATGAGAAAGAAAAGATATTGGTGTAAGAGTTGTTGGATGGAGTAGAGTTGGCAAGAAGTCACTGAGGAAAAGAACTCAGGAAAAGATATTGAGTCAACAGGAAGAAAGGAAGTCGAGTCCAGTATTTGAGAGTCGTTGTGGTGTCGCTGAGAGATAACAGTTGAGTGATTGTGAGAGCTGGCGGTGACATGAGAACAAATTGTGACATGAAGATGAGAACCCGCGACACTGACATGAGAACCCGCGCATAGGAATGGGAATCCATGTCAAAAGCAATAAGACAAATGAAGAGAGCAAAAGAAAACAATGAAATAAGAAAATGGTAGAAAAAGGAAACAAAAGAAAAAGAATTAAAATATAAAACCTTAGAAAAAGGCAATGCTGAGAATTGATTATTCAACAGTTTTCCTGCAAATAAAAATTCCCTGCTTGCCGCTTTTCCCAACAAATGAATTCACTTGTTGTTCCGTTGGGAAACCAGAGACCCTGAAATTAAGAAGACAAAACTGTGTAGCGCCCTGACTGGCGCAGCGGTAGCCAAACCTCTTCTTCCACCACCCCTACCCAAATACCGGGGCTTCCACTTTGAGGGGCTCCACCCCTTTGTACAGATCCTCAAAAGGATATGGCAACAACATATCTGGTATTGTGAACTCCTTTCCAGAAAAATGCACCACACTAAAAGAAAAGAGCTGAAGGAATGCCACCCACCTGGTCATAGGGGCATTTGGAAGCACTGGCAATTTCATCATCCATGCCAAAGCCTCTGCGTCCACCAGGAGCTCAAACTGCATGCCCCAGAGGAGATGCTGGAGATGCCATACAATCTTGGTAACCTCACACAACTCCAACTTTGGCTGCAAATATAAAATTTCTGCTGAAGTGACGGTAACCAACTTGTAAAGTACCTGCCAATCCTTTCTGTCCCCCTCCTGAGTTAATACTCCCCCCGCGCCAAAATCCCTAGGGTTGACCTCCAAACATATCCCTCAGGCTTCAAAATCAAGGTCCTGCAGTATGATGTTGCGCCCCACAATATCCTTGAGCTTTGCAAAGGCATTGTTGCACCTGGTATTTCATTCCCACCTTGTGCCTTTCCTTGTCAACACTTGCAAGGGGCTTGCCACCTCCTCAAATTTCTCAATGAAAATGCAGATGTAGCTGCACAACACCAAGAACCGGAGAATTTGTGACACTGTCCGCAGGGTTGGCCACTCAAGAACCTTGTTTTGCATCTTTGCTGCAATCTGCCTACTGTCAAAAGCAACCATGTGTCCCATGACCTCAAGCGCCGGAACGCAGACCAAAAGCTTTTTTCCCAACACCATGAGCCCTGCCTCCTCAATAAAAAACAAGATCTGCTCCAGAGTCTCCACATATTCCAAGATGAAACAAAAATTGTTGGGGCCTCTGTCAATACTGCACCCCTGTAATCCATCTTTGGGCCTTTAATACCCGCATCATCAATGAAGATTTGAATGCCCTCTGGAAGATTGTTGCGCAGAATCCAAGTCATTTGGGCCTGGTAAACTGCCACCAAGTTGGTTGCGCCTTGCGGAAGTTGTGTTAGCTGCACCCTTCCCAGCACGGTCTCAAAAACCGTCATTGATGGTGAGTTGGGGTGGAGTTCCTGCTGGTTTTAACTGCCCATCAAATCTGCAAATCAGTAACATGCCTGTCCAAAAATTGCATCCAGGAATTCCTCCATGCGCGGGGGAAGTCTGGAGTTGCAAATGGTGAAGGGGTTGAGTCTCTGAAGATAATAAAGAATCCTCAACAACTTTCCACCCTGCTTGACCAATGCAAAGATTGGGCTAGAGTAGCTTAACTTAGACTGCTTGTAAAGGCCCTACCTCATGCTGTAGAGACTCCAAGTGATAATGGGATTATTTAGCAAATAGATTTCTGGCAATCACTAGAAGGGGAATTTTGTTTACTACTACTCTTGAATAGATAGAGGTAAGCTAAGATGGTTTTGAATTTCCTGCCCTTCTGAACTATAATAATTCTGAAAAATAATTTTTTAATTAATGGCTGAGACTTAAAATAGGTCTCTAATCAGACCTAGATTAATTATTAATAGAGATTTGATATATTACTTTCAAGACTATTCAAATTTGGATTGGATTATTGGCAGGATTCCACCAATTAATAATCAAGAATTTTTGACCTTTTCTGACTATTTTTCCAATTCCAATTAAAGTATTTAAGGGTTGACTAAAAGGTGTTTAACCAGTAGGAGGACCCAAAGATGTGTTTTTCCCACAGGGATCTGGGCAGAAAAAATGCTTGTTTGGTTTTTCTTTTGTGCTCTTTCTTTTTTATAAATTTACTAATCACAAATCAGGGGTTTTTTCTCTTAATAATAGGTGCTGAATAACAGGTCTTTTCTCAAGAACCCTTCTTCAAGAAAACCTGGGGATAGTTCAAATGGCCAATCATAATTTTGTGTATGATCCTTTCTTTCCTCTTAAATTGATTCTGGTTCACTGAAAATCTGGTGTTGGTTTAGGCAGATGCCATACTGACATAGGGGCAGACATATCACAGGGGCAGATGCCAGGCTATAGGGGCAGATTCCATGCTAGACAACTTGGATAGGTCAAAAGAGCCCCCTTAAATATAAAAATAATTCCTCAGGGGATGCTCAGGGCTCCCCTGGGGACGGTTCTGATCCTCTCTATGCACTTTTGAAGCACATTTGGGTACAGTTACACGAGGCAATAATTCTGGTGAGAAAACATGTGAAACAAGCCAAGAGATAGTTGTATTTTTTAGTATAAATTTTGATAGACAGGCAAAAATATGAGGAACTGGCTAAGATTGGTGAGTTTTTGACACTTCTGGGTGCTTATCTCGTGTAAAAAATGATGCAGAAGTTCCCAGAAGCTTGAGTTAATTTTTCTGGTTGGGAAAAGCATGAAACATACTTGGCAGCTGCAAGCCCTCTTTAGTAACTGAAATTGTATAACTTGTATGGTTGAAGTGGTGGAACACTACTTGTTTGGTTTTTTATGAGGAATATTCTGAGACATTATCATTTATAAAAGGTTGCAGGAACTACCTGCATGCTGTTTCAATGGAATTAGCTGTAGAGATATGAGGTATTCTGCTTTACCTCATGCTCCCTTGGGTGACTTGAGAGTGCGGCTTGCAGGTGTTGTGTGGTTGATATGGTGGCAAACTGAGTATCAGAGTACTTCAAAAGACGGTTCATAGGCCTTATCTGGGGGTTAAAGTTCCAGAAAGGTCATGTGTACTGAGCTTTTATTGCTGGTTGGTGAGAATTGACAAATAATTGGCTGCATGAGCCTCTACTTTTGTTTGTGCATGTATGAGTGTTGTATGGTTGGATTGGTGACAAACTGAGTATCAGAGTGATTCAGATGAAGGTTCAGAGGCCTTATCTGTTGGTGAAAGTTCCAGAAAGCTCATGTGTATTGAGTTGTTATTGTTGGTTTGTGAGAATTGAGACATACTTGGCTGAATGAGCCCCTACTTCTGTTGGTGTGTATATGTGTGTTGTATGGTTGGAATGGTGGAAAAATGAGTATCAGAGTGCTTGAGAGGATGTTTCAGAGTCCCTGAACTTTACTGAATGATCCAGGAATTTATTGTAACTTGGATTCATAGTATTGGTTGTAGTGCAACATTGGTACTGGTATGGTTTAAGTCCTGTAGGTATGGGTATGTTTTTTTTTGTTGTGTGGTTACTTTAATAATAATATTTTTGACATTAGATGTTCAATTAAGCTTTCATTTATTTCTTCCTTTGACATAATCCAGTATTTTCCAGGTGTTGGGTTGTTTGTGGCAGGTGTTTGGTATAGTTGAAGGGGGTCATCTGGTGATGAATTTGGGATTTGAGGTTGGTTTGAGTTTAGAGCATAGTTTATAAGGGGTTTGGAATTAATCTGTGAGTTTAATTTGATAAAAAAAATAATAATTAATAAAAAACGAGTCTGATTGCTATATGACAGGTTTGGTTTACCACAAAGGACTTGCAAACCAATTCCAAGAAGGGCTCCCAAACAGTCCAGGGGATTGAGATTGGCTTGATCTTCCACAGCTTTTGTGTAACCTTTGAAATCACGCAGGGATTGCCAATCTCCCCTTTTAAAAACCCATGCTTTTCTGGCCCAGAAGCAAGGGCCTTCTTGCAAACCACCAACACCAATGTCAACGAGTCCTTCTCCTCTGTGCTCAACCGTGCTGGTGGTCTAAAGTTAAGAGCATCAACCTGCTCATCCATGACCCGCACCAACCATTTTATCCAACCAGACTGCTTCAAAGACATCTCTTAAGAATTCCAAGACCATAAAATGGGCCGTAGTGGCCCGTTTATCCCCTGCATCATTGGCTTGTTTTCAGGCCAAACCTTCTGCAAAAATGGCTTGCACTTTCCCACATTGCACCTTGCCATCCGTATTCCTCCCCCTTTGTCATTTTAAGCAATAAAAATAACCAAACCATGGCTTTTTCCTTTGCTCACAAGTGTGGCACAATGATATGGTTTTCAAAATGCAGTACCTCCTGGAGATGCATACTGAGAAAGTGAACTTACTTCTGCCACCTGCGCCCTCCGTGTGCCTCCCTCCTCCACCTTCTCCTTGCTAGTCAACTTCCTGCGCAAAGCCAGAGCTTTCCCCGTGTGGCAACCATGGCAGACTAGGCAAAATCCTGCGTGGGGTGACTCTTACAGTTGACTCCCCATTGGACTCACTGTCACCACAGATCACCAGTCCCCGCACCCATTTCCCTTTTCCATGGTCACAGATTGTTGTCTTGAACTGCGCGCCAAACAAATCCTTGACTGTTAACGCTTCTGTACAAGCCTTGGAGTTGAAATCCATTTGGGCCCAGAATGCAAACATGAACAGCCAACCCAAAATCACATTGCCGCATTCCACCAAAAGGAATGATGGTGGCTTCCAGACCTTTGCAACCTCAACCTCCTCCCCCTTCACCACCCCATCCAGGCAACACTCTCTGCTGTTCAACGCCCAAAGCCCCATTGCGCACTTTCTCCACACCAAACCCAGCTTGTACACCAAACTTTACAGAAGCAAGTTGACCATCAACCCACTATCCACCATCACCCATACCTTCTACCCTGCAATTTTCATTGCAACCTAGGTGAGCAGAACTGATACAGACTTCAACCATTACAGCTTGCAATCTACCTCCTCCTCTGCCATGTTCACTTGCTGGAAAGTTTTTGGAACCCAACCTTTCCTGCACTCCTTCAATGCCTGGAAAATCTTGTCAACAACAGCCCAGGACACCAACTCAAATTCCCGCAGAGTTGGGGTATTGGCCCTTTGTTACCCGTCACTCTTTGTCAAATTTCTGTGGCCTTCTTTTTCACCGCAGGATTTGCCGGTTTTCTTTCCCCTGTTGGCGCGTGCGCAACTGTTTTCAAGGCCAGTGGTTTTTCTTTAACCTCAATGTCCATCCTTTCTACTGCAGCCCGCTTGTTTGCTGCCAACGCCCTTACCTTGGCCTCCACTCTTGGAGCTTCCCAGGTTCCAGGCACAGTGACAATCCCAACCAATACCCAAGTGGTGTCAGTTGGAGCCTTTGCCCATTCTTGTATTTGCACCATAGGAGGTGGCTGACCTGTTGTCAAGTCTACCAATTCACCCATTGGGAATATGTATGTCAAGCGGGATGTGCAAACCAACCCCTTTTTCATGTCTTGAGTGAGGTGGGCACACCCCAACTTCCAGTTCTCCTTTTCCCCACAGTAAGTACAAGCGCATCCTGTAAACCCTTCGGAGGGCCTGCTGGGAGGCTGGAAGCCTTCCACCATATGAGGCAATGTAGAGACTCCTGTGGGATTTTAATAAATAAAAGTAGCAAATAGCTTGCTGGCAGTCCTTGAAGGGGAATTTAGTATTACTCCTACTCCTTTGGAGTATTAGTATATACTAAGAGTGGTTTTGAATTTCCTGCCCTTCCAGTACTATAGTAAGTCTGCACAATAATTTATTTAAATTAATGGCTGGTTTCTTTGAGACTTAATATAGGTCTCAGATCAGACCTAGATTAATTATTAACTGTGATATTGGTAGGATTTGTTGAATAATAGACCAGATGTATTGGACTATTGGTTAATTTATTGATCAGATATGTTTGATCTTAACCAATACCCCAATATTAAAGGGTTCAAGGGTTTATCAAAGTGCTGTTTCAGGAGAGGACCCAAGGATGGGTTTACCCACAGGGGGCTTGGTAGAGGAAAAGGTTGGTGGTTGCTTTTGTTTGTGCTCTCTTTCTTTGTAAGGGTTATTTATTAATTGAAGGGTGGTTCTTCTTTAATTTGGTGCTGAATATTTAGGTCACAGAGAAACCCTTATTCAAGCACCTGTTTGGTGGTTTAATTGGTTAAAGGTGTGTTATAACTTGGTTTCTGATTTCCTGTTTCCTTTATAATTGGTTCACTTATATTTTATCTGGGTAGGTACCACAGATGGGTACTGATAGAGTGGAGTGAGCTGGGGTGGTATGAGGATACAACTTGGATAGGGCATAGAGGCCCTCCTTAAATAGACAATCTGGTTCTCAGGGGATGCTCAGGGCTGCCCCTGAGGGTGCCCTGGGGCTTCCCCTGTTACAGTGGGATACAGGTACATGAGACATTTTATCTGGTTGGAAAAATACATTGCATGAAACTGAGGGAATTCTTCTGGTTGGACAAAAGACACTGCATGAAACTGAGGCAATTCCGCTGGTTGGACAAAAGACACTGCATGAAACTGAGGCAATTCTGCTGGTTGGACAAGGCTTTTACAGGTGTTTCCTGCATGCACAGACCTGCATAAACTGCTGTGAAGTGCAGACAAAAATATACTCCTGTGCATTACTGGTGGTTGGTTTGGTGCTACTTGATACTTCCTACATGTGTTGCTGTGCATCCACTGGTGGTTTGTTTGGTGCTACATGGTCTTGACTTCCTGCATGTATTGCTTGGTAGCCCTGTGGTACTTGTACTGGTGGGTTGTTTGGTATCACATGCTTCTGCCTACATAGATTGCTGTGAGGTGCTGAGTTTGTTTGGTACTGCATGGTTCTGGTTGAGACTGGATTCACTTCCTCCTGCCTATACTGTCCTGTATACTCCTGCATAGTCTTGTGTGTGTGTATTTGCTTGCTTGTTTGGATCTGGTTGAGACTGGTTCCACTTCCTCCTTCCTATAATGTCCTGTATAATTCTGCATAGTCTTGTGTATGTGTATTTGCTTGTTTGTTTGGATCTGATTGGGACTGGTTTCACTTCCTCCTTCCTATACTGTCCTGTATAATTCTGCATAGTCTTGTGTATGTGTATTTGCTTGTTTTTTTGGATCTGGTTGAGACTGGTTTCACTTCCTCCTGCCTATACTGTCCTGTATACTTCTGCATAGCCTTGTGTATGTGTATTTGCTTGTTTGTTTGGATCTGGGCGAGACTGGTTTCACTTCCTCCTGCCTATACTGTCCTGTATACTTCTTCATAGCCTTGTGTATGTGTATTTGCTTGTTTTTTTGGATCTGGGTGAGACTGGTTTCACTTCCTACTGCCTATAATGTCCTGTATACTTCTGCATAGCCTTGTGTATGTGTATTTGAATGCATCCTGGGTGAGGTGACAGGAGCTGAACTAGTTGCACTGCCTCCTGTATCTGTATTGCTGTATTCTGGCTAAGGTGACAGGGTTGGTGTATGGTTCTGGTGTTGAGGGTAGGCTGTTACTATTATGTACTTGAGGGTTTGAAAGGTATGTCTTTATGCCTTCCACAGAGCTGTGACACCTGGTTGGGTATGAGTTTGCCACAGTTGAAGGGTTCTTGGGCTGTGTCTTCTAATCCATGAGGGATAGGGTGGTACTTTGGCTGAGTGACTATAGGTTATTTTAAATTTAGAATCCATTTCTGAGGTTTATTTGAGGGTTTGAGCTTTTTTTATAGTACAAAAGTGAGTCTGATGGCTATAGGACAGGTTTGGTCTACCACAGCGGCATTGTGCGCAGCTGGGTCAGAGCTGTTTTCTGGTTGAGGAAGATTCACAGATCTGGCAAGATCTCCATCATTTTGTCCATTGATGGTTCCGGAGCTTGCTGGGGCGTTGCAGCGCAAAAGTTTGTTGATGGTTCTGTGGCCGGTGCTTTCACAGAGGATGGCACCAAAAGTGTCACCAACTTCTTGGAGACCGCCAGGTACATCCTTGCCATTTCTGCAATGAGCTTTTCTAGGTTGATTTCAATCTCCATGGCCTGGCAGATGACCAATAGTTCTGGAAGGATTGTGAAGCTCCTGTTTAACAATCTTTTGACCAAGCCTTGATTGTACAGATAACATTGCACTTACAAGCAAATTTGAGGTGCAAGCCCACCCAAAACCTCCTGCTTCATGGCCCCTGTCTGCCCCAAAACAACCTTTCTCTTTGCCAAATACCCATAGATCTGCTCAAAATTCAACACGTATTCCACCAGACCTTTGCGCATCTGTACCCCTCCATGCCCGCTTGCTTCTGCCGCGGCTTGTTTGAAATTTCTTTCTTGGAAACAAGGCTTGCGCTTTCTCCACATTGCCAACATCTTTCTCTTTAATCTTCTCCAATCCTGCCTCTAATACCCAACCATCTCCTCCACATCCCAAACCTTCTCCTCCTTCATGATAAAGAGGATGACAGTACAGACCTTATCTGCGCCTGTTGCGCCCTTTGAGTCTGCAATCCCTGCAAAACTAGCAAGAAATCACTTGTCAGCCATGAAACATGTATTGGTGTCCTATAGGCTGCCCAACTCACAAGTCTTGGTAGTATAGTGGTTAAGGAATGTCTTAGTACCCTTCGGAGTACCTAGGTAGTGTGTTCAAGCCTCCATTAGTCCATTACATATCCATATTTTTGACATATAAAGTTTCATATAATCATATTTTTATAGTATGTCTTAATATTAGAAATCATCCCATAAAACCTTCCAGGTTTATATTATAATTTATGGGAGATCTTATAACTTTACTCTAGATTACAATCCTCTGGAAGCGTCCAATTGGATGTACAATTAATGTCCTTAAAGATTTCCCTCTGTGGAAACTATATTCTGTAATAATCCTTATCTACCATAACCCAGATTTTTAGGTGAATTGTAAATTATTTTCTAAGAACTCTCCTTCCAGCTTGTAGATAACTTTCAAGAATTTAATCATGCTGGAAAATCGTACACTCAGAAGCTAGGAAATTCCCCTGGTGCAGATAAACTCTGTGGGAATACTTACCCAGAGTATACATATCTATGTGGATTAAGAAAATCTAATAATATGATTGTAATTCTTTGAACACATGCTCTGATGGATCTACAGAGAGTTAGAGGGTAAGTAAATGGATTCTGAAGCCTTGAGAGCGTCCTATTGAAGGAGAATAAGTGACTGGGGTGATTACCCCCATCACTTTAAACTTCTGAGTAAATAAATTACACCCTTACCTTGAAAATAGACCCCAATGAGTATGTAAATGTTATTATACATTGGGGATGATTGCTTGGGGCTCTGAGCCACTGGAGAAGAGTCTAGGACAGTGGTGTACTCCCCAGATGATGCCCTGAGTCCCCCTGAGGACTCTTGCATTATAAAAGAGGAGGGTCTTGTCCCTACAAGACCTATTCCTCATTGTATTTCATAAACCAGATAGTGCATATTAACAAGCCCATCCAACTTAGTCCACCAAGAGGATTGACTGGGGCCTTTTTATTCAAAATCTTATTATATTATCAATCAAACAATCAACTTCAATTTCGATTACAAGGTCCTATTGGAGTTATAGTCCTTTTTAGGCTATCATAAAGGGTGTGAGCTTCCTTGTGTAAGCAAGTCTCCTTTGAGCTTTATTTATTAAAGCTAGGCCCCTTATCTCTTTAGAGGTTCAAGGTTTGGCTTTTTTACTCCTGATAACTTACTATCAGTTGAGTTTTTTATTGATATTATCAGTGTAATCATTAAAACTGATATTTGGCAATTATTATTATTTTTTTGCAGGTATCTGCCACAGCTACTATAGCAATAGAGGCAATACTCTGACAATTGGGGGCCTCATCTCCTTTTGAACCAAATTTTCAACTTTTTGGCCTGTTAAAGTAAGAATCCCTGTTAATAAACTTGAAATTATATTTCAATTACAGGAAAATTTATAAAAACAAAAATATATAAGAAATATATAAATAACAAAAGTAAATTGACCAAAATTTTCGAAAATTGTTTTTGTTGTTTTTAGAAAAACAAAATTTTTTTAAGCACAGTAAAAACTTGGTGCTGGTTGAATTGTCTCAAATCAAGCATTATAGTGAGTGTGGTTGATTACAGAATTGTTTTTGAAGAATAAGAAAGAAAACAAAAAATAAACTTATAAATAAAAAAAAAAATTGAAAATTGATTTTTTGTTTTTTATAATCTTTTGATCACAGAAAAACACTTGATACTTGTTAAAGTTTTCTCAGGTCAACTTTGAGGTGAGTACTATCGATTCCAGAAATTATTTTTTTAAGAAAAAAAAAATAGTAAGGAGAAAAAACAAAAAGAAAAAACATTACAATCAAAATTATAAAAAAAGCGAATTTTTTAACAAATTTTTCTTCAAAAAAAATTTTTATTTTGATTGGTTTTTTAGATTGCTGAAGTACAGGAAATGCTTAGCTCGATTGCTTTTTGCTCAGATCACCATTAAAGGTGATTGTTGAAGACAGTAAGTTTTTTTTTAATAAAAAAAAATACTATATAGTAGATTGTGTTAATCAAAATTGTTCCTTTTTTTTAGTCCTCCTAATACTGAAAGTACTCGTAGCCAAAGGTAAGCCTTTGCCCTTGCGTTTCTTAGTTACAATTGCATTTTGTGTCTCAAGTAGCTGATCAAGGTTTTTTTTTCTTTCTTCAAAAAAAGAAGGCAAAGCAAAAGACAAGAGTAAGGAAATCAATTGCTAAAGTGTATAACAATCCGATTGCCAAACTTGCGTGTATTAAGATTCCAAGGAATCTTTCCTATGTCAGAGATTAAATTGCCAAAATTCTTTGCGCCTTTTATATCTATAGTTACAGTTAATAGTGTCAGTCCGTCTTATTGCTTACATTTTGAAAAAAAAAAAAAGGTCAAGGTCGCAACACATACCTCGCTGAGTCTGGAAATTGATGCGGAAAGCTGCGAAGTTCTGAGTTTTTGTTCTTGCAACCTTCGCGCAGACTTACAAAAATACTTGACGAGTATTGCTGAACAGTAAGTCCGCGGATTTTAGTTATAAGTCATTAAAAAAAAAAAGAGAAAGAAAGAAGATCAACGACTGACAGTCTGGTCTTCCAGTGTCTTTGAAGCAGTTGTCCATTGACTCATTCCTCCCCTCAAACAAAGGAAGGGCCCGCAGCTTTGTGCAGGAGACTTCCAGCAGGGGAGACTCTGCGTCAGCCCCGGATCAGATTGTATCTGATCAGGTGTCAGTGAGATCTCAATCTACATTACAAGTAGAAGCAACGTGCAGTGAGTTAACTTTTGTTATTCATGGAATAAAAAAAATTCAAAAATAAAATAAAATAAAATAAAAAATAAAATAAAAATAAAAATAAATAATAAATAATAAATAATAAATAATAAATAAATAAATTAAATAAGAAAAATCAGTACTGTATTTTGATAATTTCAAACACTGATTTTGTATTTAATTATGTTTACTAGGAGCAAGGGAGCTGAACTTGTGCCAGCTGGAGAGTTCAGACGCCAGAAAAGACAGCCCTCCACCAGGAGTGGCAAATCTGCTGACCTGCCACACCCAGAACAAGATGAAATATCTGGAAGCAGTGGCAGCAGACAATGTGCAGAATCAGGCAACTTACCTGACTCAGGCTCTGGAAACTTACAGAGCTTTTCTGAAGATAATAGGGAGGGAACAACTGATGAGGGAGACAGAAAACTGGGGTCCAACAAAGATCAAGAAACCAATGATCCCCAAATCAAAGGTAAAAAGATTGAGTCCAGTGAACCAGTCAGCTCAAGCATCAACCTCCCAGGTTCCCTTGGAGAGTCCATCCCACCCTCATCAAGAGAGAAATATGAGGATGAGAAAGAGAAGGGAACACAGGAACTCCATTTATGGAGAAATGATGAGGATGGCCAGGTCTCTCCAAGGAGGTTATCAATTCTTGGAGGGGGAAAGGGCCAAGAGAATGAAGAAGTAGTTTTGTCCTTAGATTCAGAAATAATGTTAGAGAAATTTTGTGATATTGTTTTTAATGAAACTCTACATATTAAAAAAGCAGTATTACATGCCAACCAATTTTGTATAGATGGTTTTGCTTCCATGTGTCATAAATATGATAATATTATGACAACTAGTATGAATTTTAAATCTGTTTTGGCTGCCTCAATAAAAGAATTAGAAGATGTTACCAACAAAACTATGGAGCTTGATTTAACTAAGGTGCATCATAAGGATTTGAACAAGTTGAAAACAATGATAGCAGATTTGAATGAAAACGTAAAAACCAATAAATTATCCACTGAGGACATGAAAGAAAGCACTGATTCTTTGACATCAGCTGTTATACAGTTAAGCAATTCAATGGAGCTATTGGAAAGTAAAGTAAATGATAAATTCACTTTACTTGAAAAAGAAATTTCCCTGCAGAGCTCTAACTCTAAAGAGTTATTTAATAAGTTTAGTAATAGTATAGCACAATTGAATGACAGACTGGATAAAAATATGCTAATGATCTCCAATAAATTGGAAAATACCAAACAGATAAGACATAGTGTACCACTTTTTCCGGATAGTAAGCAAGTTATGAGTAAAGATAGAGGTGAAGAAAAAATTTTATCACCTCATGAAAAACCAGGAAACAATAGTGAGATATTTAAGCATATTCTGCAAGGTCTACCCAAGATTAGTGAGTGGCCTAATTTCACAGGTGAAGGAGCATATGATCACACAGAATTCATATCTTGGATTGATACCTTGCAAGAAGATACAGGTTTACCTGATACTTTAATCACTAGCAGATTCAGTATCCTGTTTAAAGGTATAGCTTCAGATTGGTACAGAGATAGAAGAAATGCTGTTGGAGTACAAAGTTGGAGCTTCTGGAAAAAGGAATTGCACAATAAATTTGGTACACCAAATTGGAAAAGGAAATGTATGACTTCATTTAATAATGATAAGTTTGTACCTGGTGTCACTAGTCCTGCTAGTTGGGTCACAAGGCAAAAGAAAAGGCTAAGAGCTTTTGACCCAATGCTAGATCAAGATAGTATTAACTTTAAGCTGCTTTCACTAATGGACGGTGAAATTTCTTTTGCTGTCAAAACAAGTATGAAAGCTGATGGTGACTGTTCTAACTTCATTAATATATTAGAGGACATAGTGGAAGATACATCTTTGGGGAGAAAGAAAAATTATAAAACCAGAGATAACAATTTAGTCAGAACAGAAAGGGAGAAAACTACTAATAAAAATCCTACTTCCAATACAGAGATATCTTGTTATACTTGTGGTAAAGTAGGACATACGTCAAGGGTTTGCCCGCAGAAAACAAAGAAAGTGAATAACATTAGTAGTTAAAGTTCTAGTAGACAGGATAATTGTATTGAGGACACTGAGTCGGATAGTTCCTTGGAAGATGATGATGAACCTATCATAGGTTGCATAAATTCCATCAGAACATATAATGAATTAGTCACTATGAAATTTTGTGATAAGCCTTGTAAAGTCCTACTGGACAGTGGAGCATACAAATCCATGGTAAGCAGAAACTATTTGGATAGCTTGTGCCCAGATTGGAAAAAATCAGTTATAAATGCTCCTGTTATTAAATTACATAGTTGCTCTGGACCATTGATTTCTTTAGGGACAGTAAAAGCCAAATTATTATTTGCTTCATTTGTGTTCATAATTAAATTTGTAGTAGTTGATAATTCTCCCATGAATTATTTCAAAATAGGAAATGACTATATGAAAGAATATTCTTTCAATTTATTTCACAGTAAAAAGTCTTCATATTTTACTGTTGGTAACAGTGTTAAATTCTATTTCAATCAAAAACAACTTGATTCTGTCAATAACCTTGGTAAAGATAATTTTTGTAATGAAATTATCAATGAATCTAAAATCAATTCTTCACTAAGTGACCAAGAAAAAAGTAGTCTGCTGAACACTTTATTTGACCATAAGGAAGCATTTGCTACTGTTGATGAACCTTTTGGATCCATTGTAGGTCATGATGTTAAAATAACTTTGACTATTGATAGGCCTTATCCTCCTTCCTTAAGGAAACATCCATTTCCTGCTAGCCCTAGGAGCAGAGAGGCGCTTAAAGAACATATAAATACTTTGCTGAAATTAGGGGTCATCAGAAAAGTAGGGGCTAATGAAGATGTTGACATTACCACCCCAGTGATAATTGCTTGGCACAACGGTAAATCTAGAATGGTTGGTGATTTTAGAGCATCAAACTCTTAAACAACACCAGATAGGTATCCAACGCCCAAGATTGTCGAATCATTGAGTAAATTACACCAAGCAAAATATATCACTTGTATGGATGTCTTGAAAGGGTTTCACCAAAATGTTTTACATGAAGAAAGCAGAAAATTTTTGAGAATAGTTTGTCACTTGGGCGTTTTTGAATATCTAAGAATGCCATTTGGTATCAAAAATGCACCATCTCATTTCCAAAGAATGATGGACACTGAATTTCATGAAGAATTGATGCAGAATTGGTTAATCATATATATAGATGACATTATTATATTTTCTGAGACATGGGAAGGGCATATGTCAAGGTTGTCAATTGTTTTGAAGAAAGTGATTAAAAGGAACATGAAAATTTCTTTAAATAAGTTTTCATTTGTTTTCAATGAGTTAAAAGCCTTGGGAAACATTGTAAATGGATTGTCCTTAGGAATAGATCAGAAAATAGTGGCAGCAGTTTTGTTAAAACCTACTCCCAATAGTGTTAAAGAAATGCAAAGCTTTTTAGGCTTTGCAGGGTATTACAGGTTACATATTAAGGATTTTGGTATCATAGCCTCTAGTCTTTATAAAATCTGCAGTCCCAATGTTTCTTTTTAAATGACTACAGAAAGAATGGAGGCCTATGAGTTGCTGAAAAAGTGTTTAACAAGTGCACCTTTACTTTTCCACCCAGACCCTAAGAAACCATTTAAATTGTATGTAGATGCATGTATGGAAGGTTTAGGAGCAGCATTGCACCAAGTGCAAATTGTTAATGATAAACCAGTCGAAGGACCTATATGCTTTATATCTAGGCAAATTAAAGATAGTGAAAAGAGATATGGTGCGTCACAACTAGAATGCTTGTGCTTGGTTTGGGCCTTAGAGAAATTGTATTATTATTTGGATGGGTGTCAGTTTAAGTTCATTACTGATTGTACAGCTCTGAAATCACTTTTGAATCTAAAGACACCTAATAGGCACATGTTGAGGTGGCAGATAGCTATCCAGCAATGGAGAGGGTGCATGACTATAGTTCATAGAGAAGGATTAATACATGAAAATGCAGATGGGCTGTCTAGGTGGGCTTTACCCAATAACATTGATAATCCAGCCTATGACCCAGAGGATAATGTAGATACATTACCAATTATGGGCATTTCAATGAAAAATCTTGCTGAAAGCTTCTGGAACTCTGTAATTGATTCATATACCAATAATAAGAATACTTCTTTGCTCCTTGAGATATTGAAATCTAAGTCAAGTGCAAAAGATCTGATTGAGGGATTAGATGCAGATTGGAAAAAAGGTTATATGGAAGGAAGGTTTGTCCTTTTAGATGGTTTGATATATCATAAATCTGCTCATTGTTGCTCAATAGGTTTAGTACATGATGATCATATACAAATGATTTTGAGTGAATTTCATGATAATGTTTGTTCTGGACATCTTTCAAAAGATAGAACTATTGAAAGAGTTAAGATCCTAGCATGGTGGCCAAACTGGAGACAAATTGTTGGATCATATTGTGAATCCTGTGAAAGATGTCAAAAAGCAAATAGGTCTACAGGTAAAAGATATGGTCTGTTACAGACCATAGAAGAACCAAAAGAAAGGTGGCACACTATTAACATGGATTTTGTATCCGGATTACCTCCAGGAGGTAAGGATAATTTCAACTGTGTGTTAGTAGTGGTGGACAGATTCTCAAAGAGAGTTATATTCTTACCATGCTACAAACATAGCTCTTCAATAGACATTGCTATGTTATTTTGGAATAGTATTGTCAGTGATGTAGGATGTCCAAGAAATATTATCAATGATAGAGATCCAAAATTCACATCTGAATTTTGGCAAAGTCTTTTTAATTTGTTTGGAACAAAGCTGTCTTTATCAACAGCTTATCATCCTCAAACTGATGGTCTAGCAGAAAGGATGATACAAACATTGGAAGACATGATCAGGAGATACTGTGCTTATGGCATTGAATTTAAGGACAGTGATGGATATACTCACAATTGGGTATCTCTGTTGCCAGCTTTAGAATTTGCCTACAATTCCAGTAAGCATTCTAATACTAATATTTCACCTTTTGAATTGGAAAGAGGGTGGATACCTCATATGCCTAGAGACATGTTGCTAAGCAAGACTATAATGTTACACCCTTCTGCTGACTGTTTTAGAGATATGATGAATAAAGCTGAGACATATGCTATTAAGTGTGTTAATGATGCAGTAGAGTATAATAAAAGTAGATGGGAAAAGAGCCATAAAGATCATGATTTCAAAGTAGGTGATATGTTCCTAATCTCTACTGTTAATTTTAGTAATATTTCAGGACATAGAAAATTGAGAGATTCTTTTGTTGGTCAATTTGCTGTAAAAGCACTTCATGTTAAGAATGCAGTGGAAGTTATTTTAACCAAAGAATTTGAAAGAAAGCATCCTACTTTCCCAATTAGTTTGGTTAAAAGGTTTATTGATCCACTTAAGTCCTTTCCTAGTAGAAAAGTTCCTAAGGTTGTCATACCACCAATGGAACATACTGATGAAAATATTCCTCATAAAATACTACAACATAAGATAATTAGAAAAGATGGAAAATATGTGAGGTTATATTTAGTTGGGTTCACAAAAAAGTTAGCGGATAGTGATCTTTGGCTAGAAGCTAAAAATATTAAAAACGCTGATGTTATTTTAAGAAAGTATAGGGCTTTAAATAGATCTAAAAATTCCTCATAGAGTAATTTCCTTTTGGAGGGGGGGAGTGTCAGCCATGAGACATGTATTGGTGTCCTATAGGCTGTCCAACTCACAAGTCTTGGTAGTATAGTGGTTAAGGAATTTCTTAGTACCCTTCGGAGTACCTAGGTAGTGTGTTCAAGCCTCCATTAGTCCATTACATATCCATATTTTTGACATATAAAGTTTCATATAATCATATTTTTATAGTATGCCTTAATATTAAAAATCATCCCATAAAACCTTGAAGGTTTATATTATAATTTATGGGAGATCTTATAACTTTACTCTAGATTACAATCCTCTGGAAGCGTTCAATTGGATGTACAATTAATGTCCTTAAAGATTTCCCTCTGTGGAAACTATATTCTGTAATAATCCTTATCTACCATAACCCAGATTTTTAGGTGAATTGTAAATTATTTTCTAAGAACTCTCCTTCCAGCTTGTAAATAACTTTCAAGAAGTTAATCATTCTGGAAAAGCGTACACTCAGAAGCTAGGAAACTCCCTTGGTGCAGATAAACTCTGTGGGAATACTTACCCAGAGTATACATATCTATGTGGATTAAGAATATCTAATAATATGGTTGTAATTCTTTGAACACATGCTCTGATGGATCTACAGAGAGTTAGAGGGTAAGTAAATGGATTCTGAAGCCTTGAGAGCGTCCTCTTGAAGGAGAATAAGTGACTGGGGTGATTCCCCCCATCACTTTAAACTTCTGAGTAAATAAATTACACCCTTACCTTGAAAATAGACCCCAATGAGTATGTAAATGTTATTATACATTGGGGATGATTGCTTGGGGCTCTGAGCCACTGGAGACGAAATATAGGACAGTGGTGTACTCCCCTGATGATGCCCTGAGTCCCCCTGAGGACTCTTGCAATATAAAAGAGGAGGGTCTTGTCCCTACAAGACCTATTCCTCATTGTATTTCATAAACCAGATAGTGCATATTAACAAGCCCATCCAACTTAGTCCACCAAGAGGATTGACTGGGGCCTTTTTATTCAACATCTTATTATATTATCAATCAAAAAATCAACTTCAATTTTGAGTCCAAGGTCCTATTGAAGTTATAGTCCTTTTTAGGCTATCATAAAGGGTGTGAGCTTCCTTGTGTAAGCAAGTCTCCTTTGAGCTTTATTTATTGAAGCTAGGCCCCTTATCTCTTTAGAGGTTCAAGGTGTGGCTTTTTTACTCCTGATAACTTACTATCATTTGAGTTTTTTATTGATATTATCAGTGTAATCATTAAAACTGATATTTGGCAATTATTATTATTTTTTTGCAGGTATCTTCCAAAGCTACTATAGCAATAGAGGCAATACTCTGACATCACTCCAAATCTATGGTGTTGAACCAGAGGTGAGGGAAGTCCCTTGGCCTAAGCCATGCACAAAAAGGAGCCTCAACTGCCATTTCCAACAAACCTTCCCCCAATGGGGGGGGCAAAACCCCCCGTCCTAGCAGCGTGAGCAGCCAGCGGTGGAGGTTGATTTGGGGGGTTGTAAGCCAATTGTAGAGGAAAAGCAGGTGGAATGTTGGATCCGGGGAAGGTTGTTGGCAGCATCCTGTGTCACCTATGAGAGACTTAGAATAAAATTTAATTCCTGGGCAGACCCCCAGATGTGGAAACAAGAGACTAGAACTCTCCAAGTTGTCCTTAAGTTTGGAATTTATTGGTCCTAGTGCCTGTAAGGAGTGGGATGCACCCTTTGAGAGAGAGAGAGAGAGAGATGAATAAATTCCTTCCTTCCTTCCGTGGTGGTATGCCCCTCCATCCTAGCGCAGCGGTGGGGAAGGATATTGTACCCTTCCCCACACCCTAACCTAAGTACAAGCACAAATACAACTTGGTAACAACCAGAAACCCTAACCCAACCCTATCCTCCCCTCCAAAATGCTTGCACCACTACATTTTTCTGGTTTGTCCTTCTCATAGCACATGCTGCGCCCTATTTGGAACCCCCTGCACCTGCCTGTAGCCACCCAAACTCCATCTGCCTGCTGCCATTGTGATCTGCATGGTTTGTTCTTCTTATGGTTCCCACTGCACCCTACTTGGAGCCCCCCGCGCTTACCATACCCACTCCACGGGCCTTCTGTACCCGCAATTCAATCCCCAATCCCAATTCCTGCGCCGTCTGCGCATGCAGTAGCTGCTGCTGAGCCACCTTGCACTTGTTGCTGAGTGCGCTGCCTAACTTCTGAGCCCATCAATACTCATTGCTGAGTGTGCAGGCCGCAACCAGTTAACAATCTGTATCTATAAAATTCCACCACAATGTTGAGGGAAGTTGTGGCAATGTCAAAACCGTGTGATTTCCATGTTTGGGGGCATGAAAAACTCAACACCCTGAAAATAAGGGGTTTTTTTCAAATTAGTCTTGATCTCCTCATTCAACCAAGAAGAAGGCAAGTGATTCAGTGAATTACTAAGAAGCTTGATATTTATATTTATATATATATTTAATTTATTTAGCTTTGGAGACTAAAGATTCAAAAAAAAAACCTAGAAAGTCTTCATTTCTGAGTAAATCAGAATCAAAAGGGGTTTGGTGTGGGAAAAAAAACAATCAGTTTGATGTGTATGCTTGAGTGAAAAATACCAAAAGAATAGGTGAAAATTTAGAATAAAGAAAGAAAGAGAGAGAGAAAAATCATACTGAGAGGTTGAAAGAATTGGAAACACATTGAATTGGAAGTTTCAAAGAGGATATATACCACATATGCTGGAGATGAATTCTTGATGACTGTGGCTGAACCAGTTGGTGCTTGAGGTAGTGAGGGTGGAAAGTTCTTGATTCAAAGCTGTAAGAGTTTTTTCAGAGTGGATGGATTAAGGCAGTATGAAGTTTGAGTTGATATTCATAGTAACTCAAATGGATATCTCTTGATCCAAGCCTCCATCTAAATGCAGCAGGATATTGACTACTCATGTTTGACTTGGTATTCAAATTAAAAAAAAGAGTTGTGCTCTTGATGCAGGTGTACATAGTTGCAATGAAGGCTGAGATCATGGAGAATCTTCAATTTAAGGTTTCAATTCATTGAGGATTGTTAGAATTTGTATGGATAAACTTGAAATTAGTGGAGGTGTAATCCATCACAGCTCTCTCAGACAACATACTCACCCATCAGTTCATTGCTTACCTTGTGGTATTTCATTGGGCAGGGTCTTCCTACCTCATGACCAATTCTGACTTCTGTATGGTTTTTTTTCTGCCTTCTTTTCTCTCCTTCTTAAGATGATGGGATTGTTCAAACCTCAACCTCAATCTCTAAAAAATTCCAGCCCCCAAGTATCTATAATTCATATCAGCCTACTTCAGTCATATTCAAAGCTCTATTCAATCATTCTATCCCACCAACCCTGATTCCTAATAAAAAACAAATTGACTTGAATGGAGAAACCTTGACTCTGAATGAAATCATAAGAGTTCCCAGTGGTTTCTATGATCTCAATCAAAATCCTATGGTGGTTTTTATCATTTCCCCTATTGCTTATCATTATTTATTTATTTATTTAAAAAAGGGGGGGATCTTGACACTAGCCCGCAAACCCTTAGCTACTTACAATTCTTGATGGACTTGATCCTTTACTACTGGCACTTGCCTGTCAGCGCTTGTGTCTTACATGCACTCTCAACCTGTCCTTGCTTTACTGGATTCCGTAACACTTCGCGGCATGCATGGACGATTCCATGTTTCTAACATATCCTGAGACAATTAACAAGCCCTATTTGATTGACCACGGCCACTGTAAGCTAGATTAGATTTTCGATGTCAACGGTGTGCAGTGTTGCACCCGATCAACCGTTGACTGGTTGATGGGTTTTCCAATCGTTCGAATGAAAAATACACTTGATTCTATGAGTCAGGTTCATAGTCCAATCCGTGAAAGCACGGAGCAACGTTGCCTCCTCTCCCTAGCCTCGTGGAAACCGCACCCATTAAGACAACCAGTATTACCGCTTGCTTGAAAACCCATTCGGAAAAATACCCTTCGTTTCTGTTCTTGTCAATATTGCCCACAAAGCTCTACCTCGAAACTACTGATCATGCTGCCACATCCCCCCCCCAAAAAAAAAACGAATAAATCGAACCGGGATCCACAGTCAAGATATACAACGGAAATAGGATGAGATAAGCGGGTAGGGCACGGGGTATGAAACAGGATGAGGAAAGAAAACGAAAAACGATGCCCTGGTAAATATGGGAAGAAATGGTCACGCCAGATAGCAGAAATTCATTTAGCCTGATAAAACGTGTTTAAGAAGCTCTACTAAATCGTTGCCAGCTTTCGTAAGATCTCGAGGATCTAGGGATTCGGAGACACAAATCCTTAAGGAAGGACGCATCGGATCGATTTCTTGGTCCCAAACTTTCTTGGCTCTAGTAATCAAGACGTTCTTTTCAGTGATAGCCTTGTCAACCACTTTTTGAAGTAGCTCTTCTTCTTCTTCATATCCCCTGAGAACAGTTTTGTTGCTTGGAGAGAATGATGAAGATAAGGTTTGGTTGCCGGCTAATTTTCTTGGATTCCATAGTGGGCTCAGTTCATTAATGTTCGCTTTTAATTTTGACGGGCTCGCGGGGGGGAAAGATGATTTCAAAGTGATATGGATCAAGGGCGAATCCTCATGCGATGGAATTTCGACCAGTCCATCATCACCATTGCTCGTAATTGGTTTCAAGAGTTCTCTCAGTAACCGAGTGTTCTTTCGCAACCTTTCAAACCGGTCGACTCCGTCAATATCACTCAAAATTTTGATCGATTCAGATGCAGCGGTTGCTAATAACGGTGGCAACGCAGCGGAAAATACCAGAGCAGCTGAATTGATTCGCTGGTGTGACACGACTTCATTCGACCCAGCACAAAACCCACCTCCTGAGTTGAAACTCGTCGCTAGAGAACCTACCAGGATATCTATTGATTTGGGCTGTGGTTTAAATCGACGGGTTAAATCTTTAAGCAATTATGATGGGTCTCTGAGTCAAGTCAACACACTCGATTAGTCAATCATTTACCGGTACGCCGAAATATTCCGTCAGACCTCGTCCAGTCTTGCCCAAGCTACCAATAGACCAGGTTTCATCGAGTATCAATCTGAACTTATATTTTTCCTTCAATTTTATCTGTTTCAAAAGTCAAGGTGTAACGGACAAAGATGAGTGGTTTGGCCTCAATTGAACATGGATGAGATTGTGAAAGATTGGATGGGACGAACAATAGTGGGCAGATCACATATTTGACCGTCCGACTCAAATAGGGCTTCAGTAATGATAAACTTTCTGGTTAGTTTACGCCGATACTTGACTTCTTCGATTTTCAGTTGTTCCAAGACTTTCTCTAGACTATTCATGTCATTATGATCGAACCATCTGATCGTCGATCGAGATATTTGGATACCTTTTTGAATCGAAAAATTGACGCCCCGGTCGACGACGATAATATCACCTCGTTTACTAAACGATGGAATTACGGATGAGGTGGTCGAAAATCCTTGGGCGTAGATGATCGAGGATTGAAGTCCTAAAAAGTTCGCGATATCTCTTTCCAGTTCCATATGAACATCTGAAAGCAAAAGGTTGTTGTAACCAAAAGAGAAAGAGAAAGAGAAACTTGAACTCCCCCATAGGTCATCGGGAATGATTTTGACTGAAATGAATAAATAAACATAGGACAAAGCCAAAAAAGTACCGAAGGTGCCATAGAAACCAGGAGGACCACAACTTCCGACCCCGCTCCTTCTTAATTGCTCGATGGCCCTAAGCTTAATATCTTCATTTCCGATCAAACCTGCAAAGTTGATACTAGCCAAGTTGATGACCTCGATCAGATCGTTAGGATCGATTGGAGCATCATGTGAGGGATCCTCTATAAATCTCTGGGCCGCTTTTCCGTACAGAATCTTGGGTCGTACGGTTGGGATTCCGACTATGATTGGTGGTTGAGATAAAGCTTGAGTGGTTTGGGGTAGAGGATCTACTAGTGGTTCTGGTTTCCACTCTGCTATCAACTCATCGATTTCCTGGGTGTTGCGCAAATGAAAAAGAAAACCATACCAACGGTCCGATGGAGGTGGGGATTCAGAAGCCAAGAGAAGCATGGATATGTGATGAGTCTTGATGATACATAATCGATGCAAGGATGTAGCAGGGGATGAGGGGGGGGGGGGGGGGGGGTGCATACCTTTTCGGTCAACTTGACGAAGTTCTTACCCACATCACCTCGAGTACGGCTTTGCCTCCAAGTACGGATGATAAAGAAGACTAACAAGATCTCGAGTAGGGTTCGAAAGGGATCGTTCCGATGGGATGATTTGACGTATCGGATCAAGATATCCGAACCAGGGATGAGATTGACAAGTTTGATGATCAAGCTTGTCGTCTTGGATAGATATTCAAGATAGGGGGTGAGTTCTGACATGATAGTCTGTCTACTCTATGGGATTGAAACTCGTCGTTCGATTAGAAAACTGTTTGGCCTGCCTTGAATCGTGAGTTAGGGTGAGATCTTTTCTTTGGGAGATATCTATTAGCTGATGAGCAATCAGCAGTCAAGTCCTTCGAGGTCAAGTTATCGGCTCCAATCGGCTGGCCTTGGAAGCGAGATGTTGATGATCAACTCGTTCCCCGTCGCTCGGTCCCCCTCGATCTCGATATCGATCTGAGCGTTCTCGTCCAGCAAGTGGTGAGTGTGTGGATGACTTCAAGTCCAGTTGATCACTCTCTGGTTGTCTTCAATGGTTTTCGGTTCTTGTCCTGGTTGATGATAATTATTGAAATACTTTGTATGTACTTCATGAGCCTTAGTGGCGCTGCTTGTCATAAAGAAGTATTTCTCTGGCTGAATACTCGCTTGGTCAACAGCAGCCCCCCCGGTCCGAAATCCGGTCAGCATTGCGTCCAGCTTGCCCCCGATCGGCTGTCCAAGCGCGCGCCACTCTCATGGCTCCATGAGTCATGACCAGAGGCTAAGGTAGCCTCGACGACTGTCCTGCGTCCCTGCAAGTGCAACCGGGTCTCCTGTCCTGTGCCAACCTGTGATAGACTCCTCCCTCCCCGCCAAATCTCCTGGCTACTGGGCTTGATTGAAAACTATCTCTCAATCCCTCTCGGCCTACCCTAGAGGCAAGCACCCACCGGATCACCCCATCTGAGCTTGGGTCGGATACCTCCTGGTTAGCATACACACCACTGAGGCCCCAACCGGGCATCATCCAAACTGGGCTTCAGCTTGGTCGCAGGGAAGGCTGCTGGTCCAATGGCGTAGTTGAAAGAAAACAGACCTTTGTCGAAACGAGGGCTAGAGGGAGCTCCCCCCTATCTACATCCAGCCCTTTTAAGTTGCACCCACAAACTCTTGAATGGTAGTCAACTCAGGTCATAAGCTAGGATAGGGCTGGACCCCGAGGCATACCCGACCCAAAAATTCATTCCGAGATCCGACCCGCGGTTATACCCAAATGTCGGGTACGCATTTTGGAAGGCCCGACAAAATACCCGACAAATCGGGTAAATACCCGGGGCCCAATATCAAGTATACTTCACATTTCCAAAGATGCCCCCTTATACCCTCCACAGCTTTGAATGACCTCCAATATCCCCCCTTACCTCCCCAACATCAATTCCCTTTCCCTTATCATACATTCCAATTCCCTTCTGCCCCACCCTACTCCCCGCCAAAAGCCCTAAGGCTAATTTGAATGAGGATTGGCATTCCCAGGTACGTTTTTATCATCCTCATGCTGCCACTCTTGACTCAATCAACACCATTCCCTTTCACTGACCTATACCCTGTTTTATCTCTGTCTGCTCCTTTTGTATGACAGATATATTTATTTACCAGGTTGCCGTGCCGCTGCGTAGTCCAATAAATATCCTTGCGGTAAGTTTTAATCATATCATTGGTGTTATTCTTGTAAAATCTAGATTCACAATATCTTTGTCAAACAACCCAATGCCCTTTCACTGACTTAAAGTTATATCCTTATTTTATCTCCATCTGCTCCTTTTGTATGACAGATACCATTACCAGGTTGCCGCGCGTATTCTAATATCCTTGGGGTAAGATTGATTCACATCATTGGTATGTAAGTTTGAATCATATTGTTGGTGTTAGTATCCACTTTTTTTTCTGCCAACTCATCTCACCAGGCTCTCCCTTCCCAATTTCACAACCAGACTGCCTTAAATAGCCCCCCCACCCCCATTGATTGCAAACTCCATTCTCAATCCCAATTCCCTCCCACCTCAACATTCACACCATGCATTGTGGAAAAAAGAGAGGTGATACCCCCCAAAGTTGTCCTCAAGTTCCAGAAGTTATTGGTCTAAGCGTCTGTAAGGAGATTGGATGTGATGAGTTTAAGAATAGAGAGAGTGATGACAAGATAAATTCCTTCCTTCCAATCCTTCCCATACCATTTCTTGGTGGTCCGGTAATGATGATATATATGATGATGTATGATATATGATATGTGTGATATATGATATGTATAATGATGTATGATATATGATATGTATGATGACCCAACCCAGAGTTGAGAGTGAGGTATTTTGGAGTCCTCCCTCTCAACCCTAACCTAGGTACAACCACAAGCAACAAGATAGATGAAATATGACCCCAAGTACAGAACCCTAGCTCCACCCTAACCCTACCCCATACCACCCACCCCATCCAAAACCCTCCCCTTCAATATCACGTACGTCCGGTTTGTCCTTCTCATGGCGCAGCCCTCCGCTGCGCCCTACTTGGAGCCCCCCGGGTTTTATCCTTCCGCGCGCGTCCGCGGATCCTGCAATCCGTGAGTCAGCCCGTGCTTATGCCCGCGCAAACCTCTGATCCTGCAATCCATGAGTTGGCCCGCGCTTATGCCCGTGCGTATAACCCCTGACCGCCCCGCCCTTGCCTTCCGGACTAGCCACCCGCAAGCTTGGTTGGGCCGGCTCCATCACTTGGTCCGCATTCCCTGGGTGGGTCGCGGCCCGGCGCCCCCCAGAGTAGGCCCGACCCGCACCTGGTGCCAAGCCCTGCAATCCCTGACGCTGAGCCCTCATCTGCTGCTGCTGAGCCCGCAGCAGGCACTGCTGAGACTGCGCGCACCCCAAATGCTGAGCCCAACCTACCCAACTGCTGAGCACGCAGCCCGTGACGCAGCTCCCAATCCAAGGTTATAAATATGACACCACATCCCCCCCCAAGTTGAGTTCTGTCCCCAGAGGTCCTTCCATCACTACCTTGACCCTACTGTGCTACCGGACCACCCCCCCCTGCTCCCAGTCCACCCCAGCTACTAGCCCCTCCCCTCCTTCCAACTTCTGCTGTCACTATGATCCCCTGTGATTTCTGCGCCCGGAACGGGCACGCGTGTTTGATTGTTCCTGGTTGACGCGCCTTCAGCGCTTGCCATTGCGGCCACCGTTGCTGCTTGCTTAGCAAGGAAATGCCCCAGCCTCCCCCTCAGTCCGGCTCCCTTTCCCGCCCGCCCAAGAGGGCCCATCCGGACCCATTTGTGGTATTGGATGATGAAACCATCTTTGAGGACTCGTGGACTCCTCCCGGATCACCCCTTTGCCGCCCCCCCTCAAGCTTGATCTGCAACTCCTCTTCACCGTTCCGCCGCGCAGGACCTCCCCGGAAGGAAAATTTTGCCAACTTTGCGGCTTTCCGGACGGCTATGCAATTCTGGGCAGACTTTTAAGTCCTCCCTCTCAACCCTAACCCAAGTACAACCACAAGTAAGCAAGAATGATGAAATACAACCCCTAAACACAGAACCCTAGCCCAATCCTACCCCTCCATCCCTTGCCCCATAACCCATGCCCCTCAATATTGACGTATGCCTGGCTCGCCCGCCCGCGCGCGTCTGCCCAACAACCCGTTCCAGGTATCTGCGTACCTGCGTGACCCAATCCGCGCGTCTTCCAATGCGCGGTGTGGAAAGAATAAGGGTTATCCCCCTATAATTGTCCCAAGGTTTGGAAGCTAACGGTTCCCTGCGTTTGAAAGGAGATGAGGATGCCCAAAGTTGCACTTAAATGAGAAATAGAAATAGGAGATAAAGAGATAAAGAAAATTAGAGAGAGAGTGAAATCGCCAATCCTCCAATCCTAAGAACTTTCCACCTGGATGTGTATCTGGTATGAGTTCTTTTAATCTCTTGGTGAGATGGTTGATCCAATCCAATGATGTGATGGTCTCATTCCATTCCATGCATCCCCCCCTTCCTAACCCGGAGTTGAGAGTGAGGATAAGTCCTCCCTCTCAACCCTAACCTAAGTACACCCGCAAATAACAGTATGACAAAGAAACAGAAAACAATCCCAAAACAGAAACCCTAGCCTCCTCTCCCCACCTCCGTACCAAACTCCCCCCAACATCCGTACGCCGTTCCGTCCATCCGGTTTGTCCTTCTCATGACGCGGTCCTCGCACCGCGCCCTACTTGGATCCCCCCGCGCCTGTCCGTATCTGTTTGTCTGCGCCCGTCGTGGATGTCCAGTATGATCCGGCGTGATCCGCGCGCTTGCGCACGCGCTCCGTCCATTCCTTTATAGCCCGCGGATTGCTCCTCCCCTACTTATCCGAACCGGCACGCCCGCAAACCTAGTCAAGCGCACTACCTTCCAAATCCAATCTCCGGGGCGGATCGCCGCCCACGCCGCATTCGATGCTGAGCCCAACCCGTCCACTAGGTGCGGAGCCAAACAGTGGCTGCTGCTGATCCAGCAGCTGCCGCTGCTGAGCACTCCGCATAACCTAATGCTGAGCCCGCTTGCCTCCAATGCTGAGCGCGCAGCCGCAACGCAGTTCCCAATACGTGTCTATAAATTGACACCACATCCCCCCCCAACTTGAGTTCTGTCCCCAGAAGTCTTCCACCGCTTCACCATACTACCACCCCCGCTACTTCCACTACCACCCCCACCACTCCCACTACCACCTTCCCCCATCCTCCTCCCTCACCCCCATCATGGCCCCTCCCTGCACCTACTGCTCAAGAAACGGTCTTCCGTGCACACTCCTCTCCGGCCGTCAAGCTTGCTCGGCCTGCCGTGCCGGCCACCGCCAATGTTCTCTTGGCAACACAATGCCGCAAGCCCATCCCGGACCCAACCCCACCCAACTGCGCAAGAGGGCTCGTCCGGACCTGTTTGTAGTTTTGGACGACAACACCATCTCAGAGGACTTGTGGACTCCGCCATCCTCCACTGAGCGAGGATTGCAACTTGGCTTCTCCTCCTTGCCACGCGGGGCCACCGTGGAAGGAGGACTTCCCGTCCTTTGATTATTTCCGGAGGGCTTTGCAATCCTGGGCGGACTGCGTCCGGGTCATGGAAGGCGCAAGGGACCCGCGCCTCAATGAAATTCTTCGGCGTTGAGCTGCTCCGGCTCTGGGTCCTCCTCCGGCACCTGCACCGGCTCCTCCCACTCCGGCTCCACGAGGCACCCCGCCACCGCCTGCGCCACCAGCGGCCTTGGATGAGAGGCCTATGACCCCCAACATCCCTCCGCCTCCATTGCCCATCATCGTCCCGTCATTGCCTCCAGCTGAACCTAGCCCCCCAGTTGGTTCCCCGGAGGCCCTGTCTTCACCAGCCGCTACTCCCTCCAGCCTTCCCAAGATCCCGGACATCCCGATCGTAATGGCACTCCCGGCGGCCGGCTTTGAGGTTTTTGCGGAAAGGTTGACCACAATGCTTCGGGATTACCTTGCGACTCCCGGTGCCCAATCCTCGGAATCCTGACGCAAGCTCCTGGCGTCTTTTTGGGCGTTACTGGCATTGTTGAGGACGGAAATGGAGGAGATGATGAAGATGGCTTAGGCGCATTGCCCCCCCCTTCCCCTTCTTCCCTTTCTCTTCTTTTGGTTGTACCGCGCTTCCTTTTTCCTAAGAAAATACACGTATCCGCGCGCTTGCTTTGTGAGCGACTGTAAGTGACCAGCCGTTCCAAAAGGGGCACCTGGGCCGCCCCAGACAAACTGCCACACAGTTCCCCGTACCCATCCTGTAACAAACACAACAACCAAAAACCAGCGCGCGCCACCGTAAGGGAAGAGAGAGAGAGAGAGTAAGAGAACGGACATTCTGGGGTGTCTAGTTGTCCCAGCTGTGAACCAGCTAGAGCACCCCCTCACCAAATCAAGCTTATTCCCATACCAACCACCCATCCTTGAGATATCCTGAGAGAAAAGAAAAAGAGAAAAAGAAAAAGAAACCAACAGAGTAGAAAAGAACACATAATTTTTTTTTTTTTTTTGCGCAATGCCCGTAGACCGCCCACAAATTGCTCTTTGTCCGGTTTCCCCCTCCGCAGTATTGTCCTTGCGTCCTGTTTCCGCAGGGCTTGTCCTTGCGTTCACGGACCCGGCTGTGTGCCGCGCCCGCGTTTCCTGCAAAAACCCCAAGCCAGCAAAGACCCCACAATCCAGATAAGAAAGAAACATAGAGAAACAAACATTCTGGGGTGTCTAGTTGTTCCGGCTGTGAACTGGCTAGAGCACCCCCTCACCAAATCAAAACTTATCCCCTACCCCCACCACCTCCCCCCCCAACTTGGCCACTGTCCCCAGCTGGTCGCAACCACCTACTCCGTTGCAACGGCACGTTTTCTGCTTCTCTGCCCAAAGACAAATCCCCGGATTGCATTCCAACACCATCTCTGCGCTCCACACTCCCCTTGTCAGATGCCTCACCCCCTGCCGCTGTCTTGTCAAACAAGGTAGATCCTTGCGCGAAGAAGCGCTTGACATGCGAAGCTGCCGCCTTCTGTTTCAGCGGAGTACCGTATAATTCCTCCAACTGATAGCTTCCACCCTCGAACTTGGACAACACGCGTAACGGGCTGTTCCACCCATTCGCAAACAACTTCCCCCACTGAGACTCCAGACTCTGGTTGTAAAGGAGCACCAAATCCCCCTTCCGCAAGGGATCCCGGAGACGATGCAAGCAGCGCTTGTCCCAATAGCGCACCAATGCCGTCCGAGTCTTCTTCAGCCGGTCCGAGGCCTTTGCGAGCATCCCGTCCCATTGAAGGAGCTGTTTGGCGCAAGCCTCAAGCAATTTGGCGGAGGTCTTCACCTTCCACCAGTCAACCCCCAGGAACATCTCCAATTCAATGTCCACTGGAAGCACGGGGCGCTGTCCAAAAAGTAATAGTACGGCGAGTAGCCTGTTGACCGCTTCACCAAAATCCGATCCGCAAACAGAACCATTGGAAGGGTCTCCTGCCAGCGCTTACCGTCCTCCCCGCAAATCTTGACCAGGGCTTCCTTGATTGGTTGATGCCCACGTTTGGTCATGCCGGCCCCCTTGGGATAATACTCCATTACTTGGCCCAATGTAGCTCTGCAACTCTTTACAAACTCAACCAAACGGCCGCAAAACTCAGACCCTCTGTCCACTGTAACCAGACAAAGCGACCCGTACCGTGCAAACCAATCTTCCTCCAGAAACAGAGCAACTTTGTCCGCCAAGAGATTGACCAACGGACGTGCTTTTGCCCAACCGGAAAGGTTGTCCCGCGCGACAAGCAGATAGGTGAACTTACCAGCCTTGATGTGGACAACATCAAGCAAGACTTGACCAAAGAGGGCGTCTTCCCCTGTGGGGTTTGCGACTTCCTTAGGCAATCTTGCGCTCCACCGTTGACAGGCTTTGCAAGATGCCAACCATTCCCGTACCGCACGCACTACCCCTGGCCACCAGAACCGCTCTTTCACCCGCCTCCGCATTTTTACCTCCCCTCGATGGCCAAGATTGTCGTGAAGGCTTTGGAGGATAGCTTCCTGATCCGCCCTTGAAGTGGTAACCACAAGAGGAACCGGAGTCTTCCGCCCCCAAAGCTGCCCCTCCTGTAAATAGAAGTTTCCCGCTTGCCGCCTTGCCCATTGCATGTGCTTGTCCGTAGTTCCTTCAGGAAAACAAAGGTCCCGCAAGTAATTGCAAAGAATCGCGTACTGCCCGGTCTGCCGGAGCAGCCGCTGAAATCCCGCCTCCACAACCCCTACCTTGACAACTGGGGCCTCCACATCAAGCAGTTCTGTGTCCTCAAATGGGTTGTCCCTCGGATACTGCAAAAATGCGTTAGGCATAGTGAACGCTTTCCCCGGAACATGAACAACAGCAAAGGAAAAAAGTTGAAGAAATGCCACCCACCAGGTCATGGGAGCATTGGGCAACGCCGGGGAGTTGATCATCCGCGCCAGCGCCTCCGCATCCACCAAAAGCTCAAAGTGAACCCCCCACAAGTGTCAGCCACGAGACAGTTAGACTTGTCCAAATGTCTGGAAACTCATATGTCCTGCTGGTATAGTGGCTAAGTACTAGGCTCACTCCCCAGTATCTGATACCAAGGTCACTGGTTCAAACCACAATGGAGAAAATAATGAAAATGTTGAATAGTTTTGTAATTATATAGTAAATATTAATAATATTATATAATGTTTTATAAGTATGTTTTTATGAGTATGGATTATGGAATTAAAACCTTGATAATTTATATTATCAAGAAGGGGATCCAATATAACTTTAAATTAAGTTATGAGGACTCAGATGCGTCCCAATTATTGATATAGAAGTTCCCAAAGTGTTTCCTCTCTTTGGGAAGGAGTTACAGTAATCATATTAACCCATACTCTCTATACTGTATAAATTAATTACACATTATCCTTCTTTGGGATGTAATTATAAGTAATACTCCCTCTGTACACTTAATACACCTTACTGAGCCTTGAGAGCGTTCACTCAGAGGCTTTAGAACTTAATTGTAAGCTATGAACCTTCTAGTAGCACTGCCAAGAGTATATAACCCTTATAGGTATAGTATAATTATAAATTAATTACTTATTTAATACTATCCCCTTTTGGATGTAATAATGCTTTAATATACTTCACTGAGCCTTGAGTGCGTCCACTCAGAGGGCTCAGAGTTCATCTGTAGGCTGTAAACCTTTTAATAAACATTGCAAAGAGTATACATACTCTATGTGTATAGTATGAGCTAAGATACTTATAATTAAAATTGAATTATTTGCCAAGGTATTAAGCTACATTAAATCAATATAAATAATCATTATGATGGAATCTAAGGCTTCTATACCGTTCATCTGAGTGATGTATAAGTCCTAAGACCCAGTAAGTAACCTTTTAGTAAGTAAAATGAAAACTTTACCTTGAAAATCCTTCCCAATGGGTACTAGTTCTTCATTACCCATTGAGAATGATGTAATGATGTCTTGGGCCTTTGAGGACGAAACCAAGGAGAGCCTGACACTCCCCTGGTGAATACTAGAGTCCCCTGAGGGCTCCTGTTACCTTAAAAGAGCAGGGTCTTTACCCTATAGCCCTTTCATCAATCCATTATATATTATTATTTGAACAAGAATACAAGCAAGAGTTAACAAGCCCATTAACCTTAATCTCAAAAAGAAGATTGACTGGGGCTATAAACTTTGGTATTAAATTCAATCAATAACCTATCTGGCAACACCAATTTCGAGTGGAAGGTCCCACTTGAATAAGTAACCCCTGTGTGTTACTCTTTAAAGGGTGTGAGCTTATTTATAAGCAAATCTCCTTTTGGTCTTAATCCTTTAAGACTAAGGCCCCTTACCTATTATAAAGGTTTAAGGTGTGGCTATTTACTCATAATACCTTGGTATTATTCGAGTCTGTAAAATTTTAAAGTTGCTGTTTGGAATATATAAGTCAAAACTAATTTAAATATTGGTTTGACTTTATTCTTTTGCAGGTTTAACCACGGCTAGGTATAGCAATAGAGGTTAAATCCCTGACAACAAGAGATACTGAAGCCGCCACACAATCTTGGTGACCCCACACAACTCCAACTTTGGCTGAGAGTACCGGCTTTCCGTTGGAGTGAAGGTGACCAACTCATAAAGCACCGGCCTATCCTTGCCGTTGTCCTCTTGAGTGAGAACCCCCCCCCTGCGCCAAATTTGCTGGAATTGACCGCTAGCCTAATTCCTCCTGCGTTGTAGTCAAGATTGCGGAGCACAATGTCAAGTCCCACAATCTCCTTGAGCTTCCGGAACGCGCAATTGCACTCTTCTCCCCACTTCCACTCCGCGCCTTTCCGCGTTAGTGATTGGAGCGGGCTTGCAACCTCCGCAAACCTCTTGATGAACATACGGACATAGCTACATAATCCCAAGAACTGAAGGATATGTGACACCGTCCGCGGGTTTGGCCATTCGAGGACCTTGTTCCGCTTTTTCTCTGCAATGCGCCGGCCGTCGGAAGCAACAACATGGCCAAGGACTTTGAGCGCTGGAACACAAACCGCCAGCTTCTTCCCCAACACCGTCAGTCCTGCCTCCTCAATGCAAAACAGGATGCATTCCAACGTCTGCGCATATTCCCACACAAAACATTGGAGGCCGGGAACTTCAACCAGCTCTGCTCCTCCGTAATCAGATTTTGGACCTTTGATTCCCGCGTTGTCAATGAAGATTTGGACTCCCTCCGGAAGATCATCCTTCAGGATCCAAGCCATTTGCGCCTGGTACACCACCACAGAATTGGTCGCGCCCTGCGGGAGCTAATTCAGCTGCATTCTTCCCAACCCAGTCTCAAATGCCGTTAGAGGCCGCAAGCGAGGATCCAACTCCCGCTGGTTGTATCCCCCCATCACATCCACTAAACCGTACCAAGCGCGCCCGCCATTGACTCAAGGAACTCCTCAACGCAAGGGGGCCGTCCTGCGTCCCAGATTGTAAAGGAGTTGAGCCGCTGTAGATCATGGACAATCCTCAACGACTTTCCGTCCTGCTTAACTACCGCAAAGATCGGACTGGAGTAACTAGACGTTGATTGTTTGTAAAGGCCAGTCTTCACCCGCTCCCGCACAAACTCCAGAAAATGCTCCCAGACCGCCCGCGGTATTGGAATTGGCTTGATCTCCAACGGCTCTTGATCAACAGTGGGGATGACATAGGGTTTGCCAATATTGTTTTTCAGAAGCCCCCGCTCTTCAGGTCTGAACACAAGCGCTCTTTCCCAAAGAACCAGAAACAAAACCAGCAACTCACGCTCCTCCGTACTCAACCATCCCGTTGGGCCAAAATTGAAAGCTGCAATCCGCTCCTCCGTGATCCGCGCCAAACTAGTAAACCACCCCAAAGCCTTAATTGGCATGACCCAAGGGTCCCGTGACCAAGCAATTGGTAAAAGCGGTCCGTTCAATTCCTGGGGCATCGGCTCATTCCTTGGTTGGACCTTCCGCAACACTGGCTTGTACTTGCCAGCGTTGCACCACATCATCCGCACGCATCCTTTGCTGTAGATCCTGCACAGAACGGAACCGCGGCTTTTGCCTTTGCTCACGAGTGTGGCACAATGATAGGGTTTTTGAAGCGTAGTACCCTCGGGCAATGCATACTGAGAAAAGGGACTTACTTCTGCGACGTGCGCCCCCTGCACTTTCCTTCCCCCCCCCTCCCTGCTCCTCATTAGTCAACCGCCCGCACAAAACCAGAGCTTGTTCCGTGCGGTCTCCTTGGTTGACTAGAAAAAATCCTCCAAGGGTTGCCCGTTGCAGACCAACTCCGCGTCTGGTTCCTCCTCATACTCTGACACTCTCCTCCGCTTTCCTTTCCTGTGATTGCAGATAGTTGTCTCAAACCTTCCGCCGGACAAATCCTCCACCGTCAACGCCTCCGAATTAAAAACCATTTGTGCTCGGAACCCAAACATGAACAACCTTCCCAAAATCACATCCCCACAATCAACCAAAAGAAAAGAAAGAGGCTTACGGACCCTTGCAACCTTGACCTCCTCCTCCTCAACTACCCCATCCACACAACACTCCCCTCCGTTAAGCGCGCGGAGACCCATCGCGCATTTCCGCCAAACCAACCCCAAATCATCCACCATCCACAATGGCAGTAGGTTCACTATTGAACCGCTGTCCACCATAGCCCACACCTTCCTCCCCGCTATGACCATCGGAACGTAAGCAAGCGGAGTCAAAACCAATATCAACTCACACTCCTTGCGCCCCTCCTCCTTCTGCGCCACATGAACCCGCTGCACTGTCTGAGGTACCCGGCCCTGAACGCAATCCCGCAACGCCTGCACCATCTTGTCTACCACCACCAGAGAAACAGCCGCCAGTTCCCGCAAGGTCAGCGGGACCGGAGTCTTGTTCCCCATCACCCTACGCACGATGTCTGCCGCTTTCTTCTTTCCTACAGGATTTGCTGCCGGCGCCTTGATTCCAGGCACGCGTGCAGCCGGTTTTGGAACAGTCAACGGGGGTTGCTCCTTTGCATCCACCTCCATCTTATTGGAGACCGCCACCTTCTCTTCCATTGCCCCTACCCTTACCTCAGCTTCCACCCAAGGTGGTTGCCACAATCCGGGTCCGGTAACAATGCCTAGTGACGCTTGCGCCGTTGTTCCCGCCTCCTGACCCCGTGTGGGCACCTGCTGCATTGCAGTCGGCTGGCTTGGCTCCATTGGAATCTGTTCGCCTGTTGGAAACATGTACCCCATCCCCGCCGGTCAAACCAATCCCGCGTTGAGATCCTTTGTAAGCTCCTCGCACGCCAATTGCCAATGACTGTTTGCCCTGCAGTACAAGCACCCCCTCGGCACAAAGGTACCGGGCGGCCAAAACCCTTCCACCATGTGAGGTGGAGGCCCTCGCGGCTTCTGCTGGCCCATACGGCTCATGCAGATCTTCAAATCCTTCATCAGTTCCGTCAATTCACTTACCGGAGGGGCGGGGGCGGGTTGAGGAACCGGAACACGCATGGAAGTAGGTGGAACCGGGGCCGGAAATTGCGCCAGAGCCAAAACCTGGGGGGCAGATTTCTTTGGTCCCGCTGGGAAGGACTTAGCGGTATCCTCAATAAGCTCTTCTAAGTCAAGCTCACTCTCCACAGCCTGGCAAATGACAGCCAACTCCAGAAGGAGCGCGATGCTCCCGTCCAATGACCGCTTTACCAAGTTGTGATCGTAAAGATGCCGCTGCACCCTTGCCCGGAGTTGAGTGCCTAAACCGCCCAGAAACGCGTGTTTCATAGCCCCTGTTGGTCCCGCCACTACCTCGTTCTTTGACAAGTACCAATAGATCCGATCAAATGTCAAGGTGTAATCCGCCAGTTCCACCCGAGTTCTGACTCCTCCGCCCATGCTCGCCTCTGAGGCCATGCGGTCAAAATTTCTTTCCTGGAATCAAGGTTTGCACCTACCCCACCGTGTTAGGATCTCCGCCTTCAGTTTTGGCCAATCCTGATTCTTGTAGCCTTCCATCTCCTCCACATCCCGCAGCTTCTCTTCGTCCATAATGAACAGGACAATAAGCCGGGCCTTATTGGCGTCCAATGCACCTTCCGCATCTGCAATACCTTTGTATCTTGAGATGAATTGCTCCACATCCGCAGTGTTGAATCGGATGTGAGGGTAGTTGAGCGGCCTGATGCAAACCGGACGAGTGGGTTCATGGTCACTGGAGACCAATGGGGGAACAGCGTAGCTTGTCCTGGGTTGAGCGGAGGGAGGGGGAGGAGGAGGGATGGAAGACGCGAGTGGGGTTGGAGTAGCGGACCCGGAAACGGAAGGAGAAGAAGAAGAAGAAGAGGAAGCGACTGTAGGGAGGTATGGATAGGACATTGCGCCCAGTTACCTTCAAAAGACAAGAAACGGAAGGTTAGTTCCCGGCCAGACCCCCAGATGTGGAAAGAATAAGGGTTATCCCCCTATAATTGTCTCCAGGTTTGGAAGTTAACATTTCCCTGCGTTTGAAAGGAGATGAGGATGCCCAAAGTTGCACTTAAATGAGAAATAGAAATAGGAGATAAAGAGATAAAGAAAAGTAGAGAGAGAGTGAAATCACCAATCCTTCAATCCTAAGAACTTTCCACCTGGATGTGTATCCGGTATGAGTTCTTTTAATCTCTTGGTGAGATGGTTGATCCAATCCGATGATGTGATGGTCTCATTCCATTCCATGCATCCCCCCTTCCTAACCCAGAGTTGAGAGTGAGGATAAGTCCTCCCTCTCAACCCTAACCTAAGTACACGCGCAAATAACAGTATGACAAAGAAACAGAAAACAATCCCAAAACAGAAACCCTAGCCTCCTCTCCCCACCTCCGTACCAAACTCCCCCCAACATCCGTATGCCATTCCGTCCATCCGGTTTGTCCTTCTCATGACGCGGTCCTTGCACCGCGCCCTACTCGGAGCCCCCCGCGGCTGTCCGTATCCGTTTGTCTGCGCCCTTTTTGGATGTCTGGTATTATCCAGCGTGATCCGTGCGCTCTTTCCGTTCCTTTATAGCCCGCAGATTGCTCCGCCCCTACGTATCCAAACCAGCGCTTACAAACCTAGTCAAGCGCACTACCTTCTGAATCCAATCTCCGGGGCGGATCGCCGCCCACGCCGCATTCAATGCTGAGCCCGCCCCGTCCACTAGGTGCAGAGCCAAACAGCGGCTGCTGCTGAGCACTCCGCATACCCTAATGCTGAGCCCGCTTGCCTCCAATGCTGAGCGCGCAGCCGCAACGCAGTTCCCAATTCGTGTCTATAAATTGACACCACAGCGGTCCGCCTGGTCTGTGCAAGCCGTCCAATCCACGCAAGCTTTCCAATCGGCGCAAGCCTTCCAATCCGCCCAAGCTTTCCAATCCGCGCAAGCTTTCCAATCCGCACAAGCCTTCCAATCCGCGCAAGCTTTCCGGTCCGCGCAATCCATTGTCTCCTGTCTCCAGGTGCTGAGCCCAACCCAACCGCTGCTGAGCCCGCAGTGCGGCTAGCAGCGGCGAGGCCCTGCCCATTGCTGAGCGCGCCGCCCGCAGCCCTTTCCCGACTCCTGTCCATAAAAGAGCACCACATCCCCCCCAACTTGAGTTCTGTCCCCAGAGATCTCCCACCATCTCACCTTCCATAGTTATCCTTTCTCCTTTTTATTTAGCGCCTATACACAAAAAGACATACGTTGTGCGCAATTGAGTAGCCTTTGGGCTTGTGAGTCCCTGAGCAAGAATAAGAACCGCGCGCGAGATCCGAGCCTTGGAGAGAGAAGATCCGCGCCAGTGAGAAATTGGAAAAGGTGAGAAATCCGCGCCAGTGAGAGTCTGAAGGTGAGAAATCCGCGCCAGTGAGAGTCTGAAGGTGAGAAATCCGCGCCAGTGAGAGTATCCGCAAGAATACATGGGGAGACCTTCGCGCGCCAGCGTGCGTACGCAATCCTTGAGAGAGACAGGAAGAGGAAAGAAAAGAAGAAAGAAAAAAAAAGAAAAGGAAGAATTAATAGGTAAGAAGGAACAAGAGATTTTTTTTTTTATTATTTGAGCCTGCATCCTGCGTCCCAACTCCGACCTTCCACCCCGCGCTAGCTTCCCCCCCAACTTTGCCGCTGTCCTCAGCCGACCGCGCCCCACCCATTGCCAGATCCCTGGCGCGTTGCCTCAACCAATCCTGCAGGTACCTTGTTTGCAGATTGTTGTCCCAAACCACCTAGGTGCACCTCCTGCCGCCAAGACCCTCCTGCATCCTTTGAGATTTGAGCCCATCCACGCGCAAAACCCAAACAAAAGCAAATACCCCCAGCCGTCCTTACCAAAACCCGCCGTGGAGGAGGAAAGAGGCTTCAAAACCCTTTCAATCCCAGCCCTCTCCTCCCCTACCCCATCCACAGAACATTCCTTGCCCTTTGCAGTTCTTGCGGCCTTGTTCTCCCCTCCGGAGATTTCTGACCGCTCCCTGCCTGCCGGACCGCGCGTGACCACTTGATCCTTCCGCTCCGCCCCACCGTCCGTCCCTTCCGCGCCCGTCCTTTCCGTTGCTGCCACATCCTTCTGCCCCATCCTCATTCTCCCCACCGTCAAAGTGGTCCGGCCCTGGCCGCCATCCTTTTGCGCGTGTTTTGTCCCTTCCACCGCTGCCCCTACCCTTTCCAAATGCGCGCTCCCTGCCATCAAAGAGGTCCGGCTTGGGTCGTGATCCTCCGACGCGTGGTCCGTCTCTTCCGCCGCCGCGTCTACCTTCTTTGCAAGGCCTGTCTGCTGTTCACCGGTTCCCAAACCGCACGGAACATCCATTTCCCATTCCTTTGTCCTTGCCCGCTTCCTGTCAGTAGGCTGCACCGGTTCCGTCAAGTCCCGCTTCCCCAGCACATACTTAGCTCCCACTGGGGAAACCAATTCCGCGTTTGAATTAGCTGTCCCGTCCGCCAACGGTTGTTGTCCTCCCCATTTGCGCACACGCAGGGCGCAGACGCGCTGGGAGACTGAATACTCTCCAGATAGGCCTTGAGGCCTCTTGCCACCTCCTCGAGTTTGCTAGCCCAAGAGATGGTTTCCGGTGGTGGGGCTGGAACCAACTCTTCCCTGTAGTACTCCAGTTCTGCGTAGTCCACTTCCGCTTGCAACCGGATCCCGCCGCGCGCGCCTGCCTTGTAACCCAATTCTGCGGATGGCTTGATATTGTCCTTCCAAAAGCAAGAACCGCACCTCCCCCATCTTGCCAGCATGTCCTCCTTCAGTTCCGGCCAATCCAGGTTCAGGTAGCCTCCCATCTCCTCCACGTCCAGACGGGCTTCTGCATCCTCAATAAACAGGATGACATGGCGCGCCTTCTCAAAATCCAAAACGCCTTCAGAGTCCGCAATTGTTTCATACCATGAGATGAATTGCTCCACTTCCGCAATGTTGAGTCAAATATGCGGGTAAATCCATGGGGTAGCGCGGAAGCCGGGTGAGGAGGAAGGAAGAGAAGCGGCTGTTGGTAGCATCTGTGAGTACCTTTGAGAGACTTTGACAAAAGATCTTTCCCGGCCAGACCCCCAGATGTGGAAACTAAAGGGGCAACACCCCCTGAAGTCGTCCTTGAGTTCCGGAAGTTATTGATCAAAGATTCTGTAAGGAGATTGGATTCAGCAGTTCAAGAGAGAGAGAGAGAGAGAGCAAGGGATAGAGTGATAATAAGATGAATTCCTTCCTTTCCAATCCAATCCAATCTGATGCCATAAAAAGTGATATCCTAAAGTGCAGTCCAGTCTGTGAAGTGAAGTGATGTGAAGTGATTCCAAGTGCTTCCCTCCTCCTTCTACAACCCGGAGTTGAGAGAAAAGTATTTAAGTCCTCCCTCTCAACCCTAACCCAAGTACAACCACAAGTAAGCAAGAATGATGAAATACAACCCCTAAGCACAGAACCCAAGCCCAATCCTACCCCTCCATCCCTTGCCCCATAACCCATGCCCCTCAATATCAACGTATGCCTGGCTTGCCCGCCTGGGCGCCTCTTCCCAACAACCCATTCCAGGTATCCGCGTACCCGCGTGACCCAATCCGCGCGTCTTGCAATGCGCGGTGTGGAAAGAATAAAGGTTATCCCCCTATAATTGTCCCAAGGTTTGGAAGTTAACGGTTCCCTGCGTTTGAAAGGAGATGAGGATGTCCAAAGTTGCACTTAAATGGGAAATAGAAATAAGGAGATAAAGAGATAAAGGAAAGTAGAGAGAGAGAGAAATCACCAATCCTTCAATCCTAAGAACTTTCCACCTGGATGTGTATCCGGTATGGGTTCCTTTAATCTCCTGGTGAGATGAGTGATCCAATCCAATGATGTGATGTGATGATTCCCCCCCTCCCTCCATCCCAGAGTTGAGAGTGAGGATAAGTCCTCCCTCTCAACCCTAACCTAAGTACATGCGCAAATGAAAGTATGACAAAGAAACAGAAAACAATCCCAAAACAGAAACCCTAGCCTCCTCTCCCCACCTCCTCCGTACCAAACTTCCCCCGTTGTCTGTACGCCATTCCGTCCATCCGGTTTGTCCTTCTCATGACGCAGTCCTTGCACCGCGCCCTACTTGGGACCCCCCGCGCCTGTCCATATCCGTTTGTCCGCACCCGTCGTGGGTGTTTGGTAATATCTGGAATGATCCGCGCACTTGCGCGCGCGCTCCATCCGCTCCTTTATAGCCCGCGGATTGCTCCGCCCCTACATATCCAAACCAGCGCGCCCGCGAACCTAGTTGAGCGCACTACCTTCTGAATCCAATCTCCGGGGCGGATTGCCCCCCACGCCACATTCAATGCTGAGCCTGACCCATCCACCAGGTGCGGAGCCAAACAGCGGCTGCTGATGAGCACTCCGCATACCCTAATGCTGAGCCCGCTTGCCTCCAATGCTGAGCGTGCAGCCGCGACGCAGTCCCCAATCCGTGTCTATAAATTGACACCACATCCCCCCCCAACTTGAGTTCTGTCCCCAGAAGTCTTCCATTGCTTCATCATACCACTACCCCCGCTACTTCCACTCCCACCTTCCCCCATCTTCCTTCCTCTCCATCGCCATCATGCTCCCATGCGAGTTCTGCGCCCGGAACGGGAACGCGTGTTCAATCATCCACGGTTGATGCGCCTGTGTTGCTTGCCGTCGCGGCCATTGTCACTGCTCGCTTAGCAACAGCATCCCTTGAGCTCCCCCCCAATCCAGCTCTTGCCCCAGGCCACACAAGAGGGCTTGTCTGGACACGTTTGTGGTTTTGGACAACAACTCGATCTTGGAAGGCTTGTGGACACCCCCCGGTTCACCTCCATCCCGCCGCCCTGAGCTCCGTCACCCACCACCTTGCACGTGAGCCGCGACTTGGCATCACCTCTCCTCCAGGCCGGACCTCCGCAATGGGGCAAATACAAAACCTTGGAGGAATGGCGCGCGGCAACCCGCGCTTGGGCCGCCGCTGTTGGCGTGAACCAAACGGTACCGGACCCAAGACTTTTTGGAAGACCCGCGGCCGCGCCAGCACCCCCTCCTCCTCCTCCACGACCGCCAACACTGCCTGCGCCACCAGCGGCCTTGGATGAGAGGCCTGCAACCCCGACGTCCCTCTGCCTCCGTCACCCATAGTCGTCCCGTCATTGCCTCCAGCTGGACAAAGCCCCCCTGTTGGTTCCCTGGAGGCCCCATGTTCACCGGTGTGGAAAATTACGGGGGCAACACCCCAGAAGTGGAAACTTAAGGGGGCAACACCCCAGAAGTCATCCTTGAGTTCCGGAAGTTATTGATCAAAGCGTCTGTAAGGAGATTGGATGCAGCCGTTCAAGAGAGAGAGAGGGAGAGAGAGAGAGATCAAGGGATAGAGTGATAATAAGATGAATTCCTTCCTTTCCAATCCAATCCAATCCAATGCCACAAAAAGTGATATCCTAGAGTGCAGTCCAGTCCGTGAAGTGAAGTGAAGTGAAGTGTTTTTCCCGTCCTTCCCCTCCCTTCCTTCCTCCCATCATCCAATTCTCCTCCAACCCGGAGTTGAGAGCAAAGTATTTAAGTCCTCCCTCTCAACCCTAACCTAAGTACAACCACAAGTAACAAGAAAGAGTGATGATATACAACCCTAAGCCGCAGAACCCTAGCCCAACCCTATCCCTCCATCCCTCGCCATTACCCGCGCCCTTCAGTATTAACGTAGCCCGGTTTGTCCGCCCGCGCGCGTCCGCCTGACAACCCGTTCCAATATCCGGGGCGTACCCATGTGATCCAATCCGCGCGTCTTGCAATGCGGGGTCCGATCTGTGCAAGCTTTCCAATCCGCGCAAGCCTTCCGATCCGCGCAAGCCTTCCAATCCGCGCAAGCCTTCCAATCCGCGCAAGCCTTCCGATCCGTGCAAGCTTTCTGATCCGCGCAAGCTTTCTGGTCCGCGCGATCTGTCGTCTCCCGTCTCCAGGTGCTGAGCCCAACCCAACCGCTGCTGGGCCTACCTGACTGCTGCTGAGCCCGCAGTGCGGCTAGCTGCAACAAAGCCCTTCCCATTGCTGAGCGCACCGCCTGCAGCCCTTTCCTGACTCGCGTCCATAAAAGAGCACCACACCGGCCGCTCCTCCCCCCAGCCCTCCCAAGATCCCGGAGATTCCAATTGTAATGGCGCTCCCGGCCACCGGCTTGGAGGCTTTTGCAGAAAGGTCAACCACGATGCTTCGGAATTTCCTTGCGATCCCCGGCGCACAATCCTTGGAATCCCGGCGAGAACTCCTGGCATCTTTCCGGGCTTTACTGGTGTCCTTGAGGGCAGAAATGGAGGAAATGATGAAGATGGCTTAGGCGCATTGCCCCCCCTTTTTCCCTTCTCCCCTTTCTTTCCTTCTTCTCTTCTTGTTGTTTGTACCACGCTTCCCATTTCATTAAGAAAATACACGTATCCGCGCGAGGTCCTAACCTTCTGAGAAAAAGTGCGCGACCGCGCCTTGTGAGAGTGAGCTTGAGGTTGAGTCCGCATCCGTGCGCTTTGCTTCATGAGCAACCGTAAGTGACTAGCCGTTCCAAAAGAGGCACCTGGACCGCCCCAGACAAACTGCCACACAGTTCCCCGTACCCTTCCTGTAACAAACACAACAACCAAAACACCAGCGCACGCCACCGTAAGGGAAGAGAGAGAGAGAGAGTAAGAGAACGGAAATTCTTGGGTGTCTAGTTGTCCCAGCTGTGAACCGGCTAGAGCACCCCCTCACCAAATCAAGCTTATTCCCATACCAACCACCCATCCTTGAGATATCCTGAGAGAAAGAAAAAGAGAAAAAGAAACCAACAGAGAAGAAAAATAGAAAAGAACTCTTTTTTTTTCGCACAACGCCTGTAGACCGCCCGCAAATTGCTCTTTGTCCCGCTTCCCCCATCCGCGGGATTGCCCTCGCGTCCCGGTTCCGTGGGGCTTGTCCTTGCGTTCACGGACCCGGCTCCGTGCCGCGCCTGCGTTTACTGCAAAAACCCCAAGCCAGCAAAGACCCCACAATCCAGATAAGAAAGAAACATAGAGAAACAAACATTCTGGGGTGTCTAGTTGTTCTGGCTGTGAACCGGCTAGAGCACCCCCTCACCAAATCAAAACTTATCCCCTACCCCCTCTACCTCCCCCTCCCCAACTTGGCCACTGTCCCCAGCTGGTCGCAACCGCCTACTCCATCGCAACGGCATGGTCTCCGCTTCTCCGCCCACAGACAAATCCCCGGATCGTGTTCCTACACCATTGCTCCGCTTCACACTCCCCTCGTCAGATCCTTCACCCCCTTCCGCCATTTTGTCAAATGAGGTAGATCCTTGCGCAAAGAAGCGCTTGACATGCGAAGCTGCCGCCTTCTGTTTCAGCGGAGTACCGTATAATTCCTCCAACTGATAGCTGCCGCCCTCGAACTTGGACGACATGCGGAACGGGCCGTTCCACCGGTTAGCAAACAACTTCCCCCACTGAGACTCCAGACTTTGGTTGTACAGGAGCACCAAATCCCCCTTCCGCAAGGGATCCCGCAGACGATGCAAGCAGCGCTCGTCCCAATAGCGCACCAATGCCGTCCGAGTCTTCTTCAGCCGGTCCGCGGCCTTTGCGAGCATTCCGTCCGATTGAAGGAGCTGTTTGGCGCAAGCCTCAAGCAATTTGGGGGAAGTCTTCACCTTCCACCAGTCAACCCCCAGGAACATCTCCAACTCAATGTCCACCAGAAGCACGGGGCGCTGCCCAAAAAGTAACTTGTACTGCGAGTAGCCTGTTGACCGCTTCACCGAAATCCAATCTGCAAACAGAACCATTGGAAGGGCTTCCTGCCAGCGCTTCCCGTCTTCCCCGCACATCTTTACCAGGGAGTCCTTGATTTGTTGATGCCCGCGTTCGATCATGCCGGCCCCCTCGGGATAGTACTCCGTTACCCGGCCAAACCTGGCTCCGCAACTCCTCACCAACTCAACCAAACAGCCGCAAAACTCAGCCCCTCCGTCCACTGTAACCAGACAAAGCAACCCGTACCGCGCAAACCAATCTTCCACCAGAAATAGAGCAACTTTGTCCGCCAAGAGCTTGACCAACGGACGCGCTTCCGCCCAACTGGACAGGTCGTCCCGCGCGACAAGCACATAGGCAAACTTACCGGCCTTGATGTGGACAACATCAAGCGAGACTCGACCAAAGAGGGCGTCTTCCCCTGTGGGGTTTCTGACTTCCTTGGGCAATCTCGCGCTCCGCCGTTGACAGGCTTTGCAGGACGCCAGCCATTCCCGCACCGCACGCACTACCCCCGGCCACCAGAACCGCTCCTTCACCCGCCTCCGCGTTTTGACCTCCCCTTGATGACCAAGATCGTCGTGAAGGCTCCGGAGGATAGCTTCCTGATTCGCCCTTGAAGTGGTAACAACAAGAGGAACCGGAGTCTTCCGCCGCCAAAGCTGCCCCTCCTGTACGTAGAAATTCCCCGCCCGCCGCTTCGCCCATTGCATGTCCTTCTGAGTAGCTCCATTGGGAAAACAAAGGTCCCGCAAGTAGTCACAAAGAATCGCGTACCGCCCTGTCTGCCGGAGCGGCAGCTGAACGCCTGCCTCCACAACCCCTACCTTGACAACCGGGGCCTCCACATCAAGCAGTTCCGCGTCCTTAAACAGTTTGTCCCTTGGGTACTGCAACAACGTGTTGGGCATAGTGAACGCTTTCCCCGGAACATGAAAAACAGAAAAGGAGAAAAGTTGAAGAAACGCCACCCACCTGGTCATGGGAGTTTTGGGCAAAGCTGGGGAATTGATCATCCGCGCCAGCGCCTCTGCATCCACCAAAAGCTCAAAGTGAACCCCCCACAAAAGATACTGTAGCTGCCGCACAATCTTGGTGACCCCGCACAACTCCAACTTCGGCTGGGAGTACCGGCTCTCCGTTGGAGTGAAGGTGACCGACTCGCAAAGCACCGGCCTATCCTTGCTGTTGTCCTCTTGAGTGAGAACCCCCCCGCGCAAAATTTGCTGGAATTGACCGCTAGCCTAATTCCTCCTGTGTCGTAGTTGAGGTTGCGGAGCACAATGTCACGTCCCACAATCTCCTTGAGCTTCCGGAACGTGCTATCACACTCTTCTCCCCAATTCCACTCTGCGCCTTTCTGCATTAGTGATTGGAGCGGGCTCGCCACCTCCGCAAACCTCTTGATGAACATACAGACATAGCTAAATAATCCCAAGAACTGAAGGATATGCAACACCGTCCGCGGGTTTGGCCATTTGAGGACCTTGTTCCGCTTTTTCTCTGCAATGCGCCGGCCGTCAGAAGCAACAACATGGCCAAGGACTTTGAGCGCCGGGACACAAACCGCCAACTTTTTCCCCAACACCGTCAGTCCTGCCTCCTCAATGCAAAACAGGATGCGTTCCAACTTCTGCGCGTATTCCCACACAAAACTTTGGACACCAGGAACTTCAACCAGCTCTGCTCCTCCGTAATCAAATTTTGGACCTTTGATGCCGGCGTCGTCAATGAAGATTTGGACTCCCTCCAGAAGATCATCCTTCAGGATCCAAGCCATTTGCGCCTGGTACACCGCCACAGAATTGGTTGCGCCCTGCGGGAGCCAAGTCAGCTGCATTCTTCCCAACCCAGTCTCAAATGCCTTTAGGGGCTGCAAGCAAGGATCCAACTCGCGCTGGTTGTATCCCCCCATCACATCCACTAAACCGTAACAAGCGCGCCCCGCCATTGACTCAAGGAACTTGTCAACACAAGGGGGCCGTCCTGTGTCCCGGATTGTAAAAGAGTTGAGCCGCTGTAGATCATGGACAATCCTCAACGACTTTCCGTCCTGCTTAACTACCGCAAAGATCGGACTGGAGTAACTAGACGTTGACTGTTTGTAAAGGCCAGTCTTCACCCATTCCCGCACCAACTCAAGAAACTGCTCCCGGACCGCCCGCGGTATTGGAATCGGCTTGATCTGCCACGGCTTGTGATTGAAAGTGGGGATGACATAGGGGTCGCTGATATCGTTTTTCAGGAGCCACCGCTCTTCAGGTCCGAACGCGAGCACTCTTTCCCAAAGAACCAGAACCAAAACCAGCAACTCACGCTCCTCCGTACTCAACCATCCTGTTGGGCCAAAATTGAAAGCTGCAATCCGTGCCAAACTATTAACCTACCCCAAAGCCTTAATTGGCATGACCCAAGGGTCCCGGGACCAAGCAATTGGTCAAAGCGGTCCGTTCAGTTCCTGGGGCATCAGCTCATTCCTTGGTCGGACCTTCCGGGACACCGGCTTGTACTTGCCAGTGTTGCACCGCATCATCCGCACGCCTCCTTTGCTGTAGGTCCTGCGCAGAACGGAACCGCGGCTTTTGCCTTTGCTCACGAGTGTGGCACGATGATAGGGTTTTTGAAGCGTAGTACCCTCGGGCAATGCATACTGAGAAAAGGGACTTACTTCTGCGACGTGCGCGCCCTGCACTTTCCTTCCTCCTCCTCCCTGCTCCTCATTAGTCAACCGCCTGCGCGAAAACGGAGCTTGTTCCGTGCGGTCTCCTTGGTTGACTAGGAAAAATCCTCCAAAGGTTGCCCATCACAGGCCAACTCCGCGTCCGGTTCCTCCTCATACTCATACACTCTCCTCCGCTTCCCTTGCCCGTATTTGCAGATAGTTGTCTCAAACATTCCGCTGGACAAATCCTCCACCGTCAACACCTCTGTTCCCGCCTCCGGATCAAAAACCATTTGTGCTCAAAACCCAAACATGAACGGCCTTCCCAAAATCACATCCCCACAATCAACCGAAAGAAAAGAAAGAGGCCTACCGACCCTTGCAACTTTGACCTCCTCCTCCTTGACTACCCCATCCACACAACACTCCCCTCCGTTAAGCGCGCGGAGACCCATTGCGCATTTCCACCAAACCAACCCCAAATCATCCACCATCCGCGATGGCAGCGGGTTCACCATTGAACCGCTGTCCACCATATCCCACACCTTCCTTCCTGCTATGACCATTGGAATGTAAGCAAGCGGAGTCAAAAGCGATTTCAACTCACACTCCTTGCGCCCCTCCTCCTTCCGCGCCACATGAACCCGCTGCACCATCTGAGGAACCCGGCCCTGACGGAAATCCCGCAACTCCTGAACCATCTCGTCTACCACCACCGGAGACACAGCCGCCAGTTCCCGCAAGGTCAGCAGGACCGGAGTCTTGTTACCCATCACCCTTTGCACAATGTCCGCCGCTTTCTTCTTCCCTACAGGATTTGCTGCCGGCGCCTCGGTTCCGGACAAGCGCGGGGCCGGTTTTGGAACGGCCAATGGGGGTTGCTCCTTTGCATCCACCTCCATTTTATTGGAGACCGCCACCTTTTCTTCCGTTGCCACTACCCTTACCTCAGCTTCCACCCAAGGGGGTTGCCACAATCCGGGACCGCTAACAATGCCCAGTGACGCTTGCGCTGTTGTTCCCGCCTCCTGACCCTGTGTGCGCACCTGTTGCATTGCGGTCCGCTGGCTTGGCTCCATTGGAATCTGTTTGCCCGTCGGAAACATTTACCCCATCCCCGCCATTCAAACCAATCCCGCGCTGAGATCCTTTGTAAGCTCCTTGCACGCCAATTGCCAATGACTGTTTGCCCCGTAGTACGAGCACCCCCTTGGCACAAAGGTACCGGGCGGCCAAAACCCTTCCACCATGTGAGGTGGAGGCCCTCGCGGCTTCTGCTGGCCCATACGGCTCATGCAGATCTTCAAATCCTTCATCAGTTCCGTCAATTCACTTACCGGAGGGGCGGGCGCGGTTTGAGGAACCAGAACACGCGTGGAAGTAGGTGGAACTGGGGCTGGAAATTGCGCCGGAGCCGGAACCTGGGGGGCGGATTTCTTTGGTCCTGCTGGGAAGGACTTAGCGGTGTCCTCAATAAGCTCCTCTAAGTCAAGCTCACTCTCCACAGCCTGGAAAATGACAGCCAACTCCGGAAGGAGCGCGATGCTCCCGTCCAATGACCGCTTTACCAAGTTGTGATTGTAAAGATGCCGCTGCACCCTTGCCCAGATTTGAGCGCCTAAACCTCCCAGAAACGCGCGTTTCATGGCCCCCGTCTTTCCCGCCACCACCTTGTTCTTTGACAAGTACCAATAGATCTGATTGAATGTAAAGGTGTACTCCGCCAGCTCCACCCGCGTTCTGACTCCTCCGCGTGCGCTTGCCTCCAAGGCCACGCGGTTGAAATTGCTTTCCCGGAATTGAGGTTTGCGCCTACCCCACCGCGTTAGGATCTCCGCCTTCAGTTTTGGCCAATCTTGATTCTTGTAGCCTTCCATTTCCTCCACATCCCGGAGCTTCTCTTTGTCCATAATGAACAGGACAACAAGCCGGGCCTTATTGGTGTCCGATGCACCTTCCGCATCTGCAATACCTTTGTATCTCAAGATGAATTGCTCCACATCCACGGTGTTGAATGGGATGTGAGGGTAGTTGCGCGGCCTGATGCAAACCGGACAAGTGGGTTCATGGTCACTGGAGACCAATGGGGGAATGGCGTAGCTTGTCCTGGGTTGAGCGGAGGGAGGGGGAGGAGGAGGGATGGAAGACAAGAGTGGGGTCGTAGTAGCAGACCCGGAGACGGAAGGAGACGAGAAAGAAGAAGAAGGAGCAACTGTAGGAAGGTATGAATAGGACATTGCGCCCGGTTACCTTCAAAAGACAAGAAACGGAAGGTTACTTCCCAGCCAGACCCCCAGATGTGGAAAGAATAAAGGTTATCCCCCTATAATTGTCCCAAGGTTTGGAAGTTAACGGTTCCCTGCGTTTGAAAGGAGATGAGGATTTCCAAAGTTGCACTTAAATGGGAAATAGAAATAAGGAGATAAAGAGATAAAGGAAAGTAGAGAGAGAGAGAAATCACCAATCCTTCAATCCTAAGAACTTTCCACCTGGATGTGTATCCGGTATGAGTTCCTTTAATCTCCTGGTGAGATGAGTGATCCAATCCAATGATGTGATGTGATGATTCCCCCCCTCCCTCCATCCCGGAGTTGAGAGTGAGGATAAGTCCTCCCTCTCAACCCTAACCTAAGTACACGCGCAAATGACAGTATGACAAAGAAACAGAAAATAATCCCAAAACAGAAACCCTAGCCTCCTCTCCCCACCTCCTCCGTACCAAACTCCCCCCGTTGTCCGTACGCCATTCCGTCCATCCGGTTTGTCCTTCTCATGAAGCGGTCCTCGCACCGCGCCCTACTGGGAGCCCCCTGTGCCTATCTGTATCCGTTTGTCCACGCCCGTGGTGGGTGTTCAGTAATATCCGGCATGATCCGCCCGCTTGCGCGCGCGCTCCATCCGTTCCTTTATAGCCCGTGGATTGCTCCGCCCCTACGTATTCGAACCGGCGCGCCCGCCAACCTAGTTGAGCGCACTACCTTCTGAATCCAATCTCCGGGGCGGATTGCCGCCCATGCCGCATTCAATGCTGAGCCCAACCCGTCCACCAGGTGCGGAGCCAGACAGCGGCTGCTGCTGAGCACTCCGCATACCCTAATGCTGTGCGCGCAGCCACAACGCAGTCCCCAATCCGTCTCTATAAATTGACACCACAGCGGTCCGCCTGGTCCGCGCAAGCCGTCCGATCTGCGCAAGCCTTCCAATCCGCAAAAGCTTTCCGATCCGCGCAATCTGTCGTCTCCCGTCTCCAGGTGCTGAGCCCAACCCAACCGCTTCTGGGCCTACCTGACTGCTGCTGAGCCCGCAGCGCGGCTAGCTGCGGCAAGGCCCTGCCCATTGCTGAGAGTGCCGCCCGCAGCCCTTTCCCAACTCACATCCATTAAAGAGCACCACAGCGCCCAATCCTTCCCTGTTCTGCACCTGACACCCTGCCACAAGTGTCCGTTGCACCAACGCCAAAACCTCCGCTAGCCATTATGGAAACGGGCCTGTCCTCTGTCAATCTTTCCCGCACTCCCCGCACCCTTCATCCTTCCATTCCGCCTTCATCCTCCTTGCCACCACCATGTCCTTCCTTTCCGCACGCATTCTCCCCTCCGTCAAAGAGGCCCGTCCCCGGTTACAATCCTTCAACGCTGTGGAAACTTTAGAGGTTATCCCTCACAAAGTTGCCGCAGGTTCAGGAGTCTGGCCGGGAACGTCTGTAAGGATTAGATACCAAGCGTAAAGAGAAGTTTTTAAGAGCCTGAAGAGGAGAAAAAAAGAGAAGAGGGGAGGGATTCTGTTTTCCTAAGTCCGCTCCCCCGCCTCCTCATGATACAATCCTAAGATGCCCCCCCCCCTACAACCCGGAGTTGAGGGGAAAGGTATTTGAGCCCTCCCCCTCAACCCTAACCTAAGTACAAGCACATGAACAACCCGACAACAATGAAGAAGGAAACCCTAGGCCCAAAAACCCTATCCCATATCCTAACCTGTACCCTGTCCGTATCCTATTCCGCTTGCTTGCCTGCCATTACACGCATCCGGTTTGTCCCCCGCGGCGCGGCCCTCCGCCGCGCGCTTCTCGAAGTTCACCGCAATTGCCCGTATCCGCCCGACGCGCTGTCGTGAATTTCCTAGTCCCCCGCGGCGCGGCCCTCCGCCGCGCGCTTCTCGAAGTTCACCGCGATTGCCCGTATCCGCCCGACGCGCCGTCGTGAATTTCCTAGTCCCCTGCGGTGCGGCCCTCCGCCGCGCGCTTCTCGAAGTTCACCGCAATTGCCGGTATCCGCCCGACGCGCCGTCGTGAATTTCCTAGTCCCGTAGCTGGCCCGCGCTTGCGCGCGGCCGTCCACGGGTATAGCCCCGCGATCGCTCCGCCCTTTCCTTCCCTAACTAACCGCCCAAGAACCTGATCGGCCCGGCTCCATCACTGGGTTGGACACCCAAGCAGGTCGCGGCCCGCCTCCCCTAGTCAGACACGGCCCGCAGCTGCGTGCTTCGCCCTGCTGCGCCTTCTGCTGAGCCCGCAGCGGCCACTGCTGAGAACGAGCGCACCCCAACTGCTGAGCCCGACCTACCAGATGCTGAGCGCGCAGGCCGCGACACAGTTCCCGATCCAAGGCTATATATTGACACCACAACGCTGTGGTGTCATTATATAGCCTCGGGTCGGGGACTGCGTCGCGGCCTGCGCGCTCAGCATCTGGTAGGTTAGGCTCAGCAGTTGGGGTGCGCCGGTTCTCAGCAGTAGCCGCTGCGGGTTCAGCAGCAGCCGCTGCGGGTTCAGCAGCAGCCGCTGCGGGCTCAGCAGTAGGCGCGGCGGGATCGAGCACGCGACTGCGGGCCGGGCCTGACTAAGGGAGGCGGGCCGCGACCCGCTTGGATGTCCGACTCATGGATGGAGCCGGGCCGATCGGGTTCTCGGAGCGGCTAGTCGGGGAAGGAAGAAGCGGGGCGACAGTGGGGCTATATGCGTGGCAGCCGCGCGCAAGCGCGGGCCGGCCACGGGACGGGAAATTCGCGACGGCGCGTCGGGTGGATGCGCGCAAGCGCGGTGGATCTTGGGTATCGCGCGGCGGAGGGCCGCGCCACGAAAAGACGAACCGGATGCGCGTAAGGACAGGCGAGCTGGCGGGGGTAGGGTATGGGTATGGGTTTAGGGATAGGTTAGGGTTCTGGGTCTAGGTTTCCTTCTTCATGGTTGTCAGTCTGTCTTTGTGCTTGTGCTTAGGTTAGGGTTGAGGGGGGAGGGCTCAAATACCCCTTCCCCTCGACTCCGGGTTGTAGGGGGTATCCTCGGATCGGCATTCTAAGATTCCATCATTCTCCCATCGATCTCTACATCTCATTCTCTCTCTCTCTCTCTCGGAGTAAAGGAAAGGAAGCATTCTCGGTCTTACAGACGCTAGAACCATCGATCCCGTAACTAGGGACAACTTCGTGAGGATCAACCTCTAAAGTTTCCACATCTGGGGGTCTGGCCGGGAAACTCTCGATCCGTTCTCAGTCTCTTGAAGATTACGCAGAATGCTACCGACAACCACTCCGGGATCCAATGCTCCCCTTCCCTACCCTCCACGCCCGACTCCCGTCTCTGCTGTTCAACCCCCTCCGCCACCGTCCGCTCATGCTCCTAGAGTCAGCGGGTTCGCTCCTCCCTCGGAAGGGTCGTCGGAGATGGCGGTAGAGGCCCCTCGCCGCGTTTGGTTGAGGCCGAGGGATTTCCCCCATCTTCGGTTCAGTACTTCGGATGTCGAGCGGTTCCTTTCTAGGTTCGAAGGGATCGCGGACTCGGAGGGCGCGTCGGGCGCAGATAAGGTTCGGACTATCGTGCTGTTCATTACTGAAGAGGAGAAGCTGCGGGACGTGGAAGAAATGGTTGGATACGAGAGGCAGGACTGGGGGAAGTTGAAAAGCGAGATGTTGGCGAGGTGGGGAAGGCGTGAACCTCGGTTTCGGGAAAGCGACTTCGATCGAGCTGCGGAGGAGGCGATCGAGAAGGGCGGGGTGCGATCGCGCGAAGGATTAGTGGAATACATGTCAAGGTTCGAGCGAATCTACGGGTACCTTGCAAAGAACGAGGTCGTCGTGGGTCAGACGGGTGCCATGAAGCGGGCTTTCCTGGGGGGTCTCGCGCCCCAGCTTCGTTCCAGGGTGCAACGATACCTGTACGACCACGGCCTGGTTAAGAGGTCGTTGGATGGGAGCGTCGCGATTCTCCCCGATCTTTCGGTTATCCGTCAAGCCGCGGAAAGCGAAATCGATTTGGACGAGCTCATCGCGGATACGGCACGAACGTACCCGTCTTCCTCCAAGAAATCGGTCACGATCTCGGCGCCGGCCCCCGACCAAACTTTGGCCGCGCGGCCGCCGACGCCCTCTCATGTCGGACTCCCCCAGCAGCCTCCGGGACCATCTGTCGGGGAGATAACGGAGATTCTGCGGGATATAAGGGTTTTCCTCAACCGGACACCGGCTCCTACGGCTCCGGCAGCCGCACCGATTCCGGCGGCTCCTTCTCAACCGCGCGCGGTGCCGCCTCACATGACGGAAGGGTTCCAGCCTCCTAGCGGATCATCCGGATCGTACGGGTCGCCGCGATGTTCATACTGCGGGGTGAGAGGGCACTGGAAGTCAGTTTGTGAGGATCTCACTCGGGACATGGACGAAGGACTTGTTCGCGCGTCCGGGATGACGTACATATTTCCGACGGGTGAATCGGTGGATCTGACTAAGGACAAGCCGCCACCAATGGTGCAAGTGCGGGAAAGGGTGAAGGCTAAGACCGAGACTGCTCGGGTCTCGCTCGGGATTGTCACCGCGCCCGGAACATGGGTAGCTCCGAGAGTGGAGGCCAAAGTCAGGGCGTTGGCGGCGAATGAGCGCATTGCGATGGATGTCGACGAGCGATCAACGGCGTCGAAGCCAGTCGCGCGAGTGCCGATTTTGGACGGGCCGTCCTCTAATCCCGTGGGAAAGAAGAAGGCCGCGGACATCGTCCGGAGGGTAATGGGGAACGACTCACCAATACCCCTGACCCTACGAGAGCTAGCGGCGGTGTCCCCCGCGGTCGTCGACGAGATGGTCCAGGCCTTGAAAGATTGCGGTCAGGGCCGGGTGCCGACGACGGTTCAGCGGGTTAACGTGGCGGAGGAGGAAATGGATCTCGAGCCGTGCCGGTCGAAGTCGGTATCCGTCCCGCTCGCTTATGTCGCGATGACCATCGCCGGGCGGAAGGTGTGGGCGATGGTGGATAGCGGGTCGATGGTCAACCTGCTCCCATCAAGGTTAGTGGACGAGCTCGGTCTGGTGCGGAGGAAGTGTGCGATGGGTCTTCGGGCGTTGAATGGCGGGGAATGTCGCGTGGACGGGGTAGTAGAGGCGGAGGAGGTGGAAGTCGCCAAGGTCTGTAAGCCTCTGTCATTTCTCTCAGTGGAGTGCGGAGACGTGATTCTAGGACGGCCATTCATGTTTGGGTTCCGAGCCCAAATGGCCTTCAACGCCGAGGAAGGAACGGAGGCGCTGACCGTCGAAGACTCGCTCGGAGCACGGTTCGAGACGACGATCTGCGATCACGGGAGAGGGAAATGGGTACAGGACCCAATGTCTGGCGGCAACGGAGAGTCCGGCGCGGGGGTTGACCGTAAGGGTTACCCTGCGGAGGATTTTTCCTAGTCGGCCGCGGGAACCGTGCGGAGCAGGCTCCGGCTCTGCACGGGCGGCCGACAGATGAGGAGCAGGCGGAGGAGGACGCGCGTGTGGCGCAGGTGCCGGAAGTAAGTCCCATTCCTCAGTATGCATCGCCGGAAGGCTCTACGCTTCGAAAACCCTATCATCGTGCCACAGTCGTGAGCAAAGGCGAAAGCCCCGGTCTGGTCATTACTAGGACTTACGACGGCGACGATCGGGTCTGGATGGCGCGGTGCAATGCGGGCAAGTACAAACCGGTAGCGCGGAAAGTCCGGCCGCGGAACGAGCCAATGCCTCAGGGGCTTAACGGACCCTTACGACCGATTGCGTGGTCCCGCGACCCGTGGGAGACGCCCCTTAGGAAGAATGGATGGGTAACGCGGTCGGCGCGAATCACGGACGAGCGGGTGGACGCCCTTAACTTCGGACCGACGGGATGGCTGAGCGCGGAGGAGATGGATCTGCTGGTGTCGGTATTGGTAATAAGGGAGAAGGCACTTGCTTTTGGACCGGACGAGCGCGGGTTGTTGAGAAGTGAGATCGGGGACCCTTACGTTATTCCCACTGTCCCTCACGAACCGTGGCAAATCAAGCCGATTCCGATTCCCCGTACCGTTCGGGAGCCCTTTCTGGAGCTGGTACGGGAGCACGTGAGGACGGGGCTTTACGAGCAATCCACGTCAAGCTACTCGAGTCCTATCTTCGCGGTCGTTAAGCAGGACGGGAAGTCGCTAAGGATTGTTCACGACCTTCAGAGGCTAAATTCGTTCACTATTCGCGACGCGGGGCTTCCCCCGCGTGTTGAAGAATTTCTGGAGTCGATGGCCGGGCGCGCTTGCTACGGGCTGGTGGACGTGATGGGGGGATACGACCAGCGAGAACTCCACCCTGACTCGCGGCCACTGACGGCGTTTGAAACCGGGCTAGGAAGGATGCAGCTGACGCGGCTACCGCAAGGTGCGACCAACTCAGTGGCGGTATACCAAGCCCAAATGACCTGGATACTACGCGACGACCTTCCGGAAGGCGTGCAGATCTTCATCGACGACGCTGGCATTAAAGGCCCCAGAACGGACTACGAGGGCGCGGTCTTAGAGGATGCACCCGCGATCCGGCGATTCATCTGGGAATACGCGGAAACTCTGGAACGAGTCCTCTTCCGAATTGAGGAGGCAGGCCTTACTGTGTCCGGGAAAAAGTTGGCGGTCTGCGTTCCGGCGCTCGAAGTACTGGGGCATGTCGTGGCCTACGACGGGAGGCGAATAGCGGAAAAGAAGCGGAATAAGGTTCTTGAATGGCCGACCCCTCGGACAGTGTCGCACGTCCTGCAGTTTCTGGGATTGTGTAGCTACGTCCGCATGTTCATCGAGCGGTTTGCGGAAGTAGCGAGCCCAATGCGGGCATTGACGCGTAAGGGGGCGGAGTGGAAGTGGACCGAGGGATGCGATGCCGCTTTCGCGAAGCTCAAGGAAATCGTGGGGCGCGACATCGTCCTTCGGAACCTCGATTACGACGCCGGAGGGATACGCCTGGCGGTCGACTCTAGCGAGCTCGGCGCGGGGGGGGTCTTGACACAGGAGGAGGACGGAAAAGATAGGCCGGTGCTCTACGAATCGGTCACGTTTACCGCGACAGAGAGTCGGTATTCGCAGCCGAAGCTGGAACTGTGCGGTGTCACCAAGATTGTACGGCGGTTACAGCACCTTTTGTGGGGCGTGCACTTCGAGCTCTTGGTTGACGCGGAGGCCTTGGCGCGAATGATCAACTCACCGACGCTGCCGAACGCGCCCATGACCAGGTGGGTAGCATTCCTCCAGTTATTCTCCTTTGACGTGGTGCACATCCCGGGAAAGGCGTTCACGATGCCGGACGCGCTGTCGCGTTACCCGCGGGACGACCCATACGAGGGGGCGGAACCTCTGGACGTGGAAGCTCCGGTCGTTCGGGTAGCAAAGACGGAGGCGTCGGTTTGTCTTCCGTTGCGCCAGTCGGGACGTTACGCGGTCTTGTGCTCTTATTTGCAGGATCTCAGGTTCCCCGAGGGCACGACGGAAACGGTCACCCGATGGGTGAGGCGAAACGTTCCGAACTTCTTCTTACAGGACGGTCAGCTATGGCGGCGGAGCGGCTCCGTGCCTCTTGTTGTCGCGACTTCTAGGGCCGACCAGGAGGTGATTCTAGGAAGTCTGCACGATGACCTTGGTCATCGGGGTGAGGTCGAGACGCGGAGGAGGGTGAAAGCGAGGTTTTGGTGGCCGGGGGTCGTTCGCGCGGTGCGCGACTGGGTAAAGTCGTGCGAGGCCTGCCAACGGCGAAGCTCGAGGCTGCCCAAGGAGGTCGGCCACCCCACGGGCGAGGACGCGCTGTTCGGGCGCGTTTCGCTGGACGTGGTCCACATCAAGGCGGGTAAGTTTGCGTATTTGCTGGTTGCGCGCGACGATCTGTCTGGGTGGGTGGAAGCGAGGCCCCTGGCGAAACTATCGGCGGAAAAGGTGGCTCAGTTTCTGGAAGAGGACTGGTTCGCGCGCTACGGGTCGCTTCGCTTGGTCACCGTCGACGGCGGGGCGGAGTTTCGGGGACGCTTGATGACGCTGGTGCAGAATTGTGGAGCGAAGTTCGGCCGCGTGACGGAATACTACCCGGAGGGCGCGGGAATGATCGAGCGGGGACATCAACCGATCAAGGATGCCCTGGTGAAAATGTGCGGCGAGGACGGCAAAAGGTGGCAGATGGCACTTCCCGCGGTCCTTTTCGCCGATCGGATCTCCGTGAAGCGCTCGACGGGGTATTCGCCTTACGAGTTACTCTACGGGCAGCGGCCCGTGCTTCCCGTGGACATCGAGCTGAACACGTTTTTGGGCGTGGATTGGTGGAAGGTTAAGACGTCCGCGGATCTGATCGAGGCGCGCGCGGAACAGCTCCTTAGGCGTGAGGAGACCTTGGAAAAAGCCGCGGAGCGGTTGAAGAAAACCCGGACGGCGTCAGTCCGCTATTGGGACGAGCGTTGTTCCCATCGGCTCCGGGATCCGCTGCGGAAGGGGGACCTGGTCCTGTTGTATAATCGGAGTCTGGAATCCCAGTGGGGCCGGCTTTTCGCCAACCGGTGGAACGGGCCGTACCGCGTGGCCTCTAAGTTTTTGGGCGGCAGCTACGGGCTTGAGGAATTGGACGGGACGCCGCTTAAACGGAAGGCCGCGGCTTCGCACGTAAAACGCTTCTTCGCGCGCGGTTCCACTTCCTTCGACGAAACGGCGAGCGATGATTCGGGGCCCGGGGACGAGGCGGTCTCGGAGTCGGACGACGGCGCGGATCGTTGGGACAGCGAAGTAGCGGCGCGCGACGCGCGACCCCGGAGAAGTAGGAGGTTGCAGACGGCTGGGGACAGCTGTCAAGCTGGGGGGGGGGCGCTAGGTGGTTAAAGAATGATTTGGTAAGGGGGTGTTCTAGCCGGTTCACAGCCGGGACAACTAGACACCCCAGAATGTTCGTTTCCTTATGTTTTGGTTTGGGCTTGGCTTTGGATTGGTACTGGCTATGGGTTATTTATTGCAGGAACGCGGGCGCGGCGTGGTGTCGGGCCCGCAAACGCGAGGACGAGCCCCGCTCACGGATGGCGGGACGAAGAGCTAACTAACTGCAAAAAAAAAAAAAAAAAAAAAAAAAAAAAAAAAAAAAAAAAAAAAAAAAAAAAAAAAAAAAAAAAAAAAGGAATGAATGGAATAATAAATATAGGATATTTTGTTTCTCTTCTTGGGATTCGGGCTGTTTCCTTTCTTTTTTTTGTCTATTTCTCTCCTGTTTCTCTCTTCATTGGTTGCGCGCGACGGTCGGGGACGGTATGGACGCGGATTTAAGCTTAGCTTGGTAAGGGGGTGCTCTAGCCGGTTCACAGCCGGAACGACTAGACACCCCAGAATGTTCGTTCCCATCGCCTCTCCCTTATACTCCCGGTTGTGAGCGCGCGCTGTCGGCGCGGTGTTTGTTTTGTTTTGTAGAACGGGTACGGGGAACTGTGTGGCAGTCCGTCTGGGGCGGTCCAGGTACCTCTTTTCGTTGGGATAACTGGTCACTTGCGGTCTCTCACAGAGGGAGCGCGCGGACGCGGATCTCAACCTCAACCTCACTCACACTCACTTCTCACGCGGACGCGGATCTCGGCACTCACACTCACTTTCCACCCGGACGCGCGGACGCGGGCCTTTCGTTTCCTCGCGCAGCAATATATATTTCTCCTACGAACGCAGTACAACAGTAGGACAAGAAAGTACACGGGAAAGGAGAAAAGGAAGGGGGTGAGGGCGTCTAAGCCATTCGCATCATCTCCTCCATGTCCGCCCTCGATGATGCTAGAAGGGCCCGGTAAGCCGCCAAGAATTCGCGCCGGGATTCGGAGGATTGGGCTCCGGGGGTCGCCAGGAAGTTGCGGAGCATCGCGGTCGACCGTTCCGCGAAGGCCTCGAAGCCAGCCGCCGGGAGTGCCATCACGACCGGGATCTCCGGGATCTCGGGGGAGTTGGAGGAAGGCGGTGCCGGTGCTGGGACGGGGCTTGATCCGAGCGGACGAGGAGGTGATGAGGGGGTCCCTGGGGCATCGCGCGGAGGGCTCGGTCCATCTGGGGGCGACGACGGAACAACGATCGGGGACGGCGGAGGAGGGACCTCGGGAGTAGTAGGCCTCCCGTCCGAGACCACTGGTGACGCGGGCGGCGGTGGAGTACCTTGCGGAGCCGGGGCGGAAGGAGCTGGTGTAGGGGCCGGAGGGGGAACCGGGGCTGCGGCAGCGCGACGTCGGAGAATCTCATCGAGTCGTGGGTCCCTCGCGCCTTCCCTCATCCGAACACGGTCCGACCAGAATCGTACGGCCCGCCGATAGTCGTCAACGGACGTGAAATCCTCCTTCCGCGGCGGTCCCGCGCGGCGAAAGGGGGAAGCCGAGTCGCGATCCTCGCTCGGCGGAGGGCGACGGGACGGGGAGCCAGGCGGAGTCCACGAGTCCTCCGAGATGGTGTCGTCATCCGAAACCACGAACGGGTCCGGACGAGCCCTTTTGCGCGGCCTGGGGCGGGAGCCGAAGTTGGGTGGAGCTCGGGGCATTCAATCGCTAAGTGAGCAACGACGATGGCCGCGACGGCAAGCGACACAGGCGCGTCGACCAGGAGCGATCGAGCACGCCTGCCCGGTCCGGGCGCAGAATTCGCAGGGGAGCATGACGGCGATGAGTGTGGAAGGGGAGTTGGTGGAGTGTGGTGGAGTGTGGAAAGAGGAGTGGGTAGGGAGGAGCGGGGTGCGGGTAGTCGAGGTGGCAATGGGAAGGGACCTCTGGGGACAGAACTCAAGTTGGGGGGGGATGTGGTGTCATTATATAGCCTTGGGTCGGGGACTGCGTCGCGGCCTGCGCGCTCAGCATCTGGTAGGTTAGGCTCAGCAGTTGGGGTGCGCCGGTTCTCAGCAGTAGCCGCTGCGGGTTCAGCAGCAGCCGCTGCGGGTTCAGCAGCAGCCGCTGCGGGCTCAGCAGTAGGCGCGGCGGGATCGAGCACGCGACTGCGGGCCGGGCCTGACTAAGGGAGGCGGGCCGCGACCCGCTTGGATGTCCGACTCATGGATGGAGCCGGGCCGATCGGGTTCTCGGAGCGGCTAGTCGGGGAAGGAAGAAGCGGGGCGACAGCGGGGCTATATGCGTGGCAGCCGCGCGCAAGCGCGGGCCGGCCACGGGACGGGAAATTCGCGACGGCGCGTCGGGTGGATGCGCGCAAGCGCGGTGGATCTTGGGTATCGCGCGGCGGAGGGCCGCGCCACGAAAAGACGAACCGGATGCGCGTAAGGACAGGCGAGCTGGCGGGGGTAGGGTATGGGTATGGGTTTAGGGATAGGTTAGGGTTCTGGGTCTAGGTTTCCTTCTTCATGGTTGTCAGTCTGTCTTTGTGCTTGTGCTTAGGTTAGGGTTGAGGGGGGAGGGCTCAAATACCCCTTCCCCTCGACTCCGGGTTGTAGGGGGTATCCTCGGATCGGCATTCTAAGATTCCATCATTCTCCCATCGATCTCTACATCTCATTCTCTCTCTCTCTCTCTCGGAGTAAAGGAAAGGAAGCATTCTCGGTCTTACAGACGCTAGAACCATCGATCCCGTAACTAGGGACAACTTCGTGAGGATCAACCTCTAAAGTTTCCACAACGCTTGGCCCTTTCCCACTGCCACCACTCCTTCCCTCTCCACAAGAACCATCCGCCATTCATTGGTTCCCAAACCGCACGGATTATCCACTCCCTGTTCCTTTGTCCTTGCTTGCTTCCTATCAGCAGGCTGAACCAGTTCTGCCAAGACCCGCTTCCCCAACATGCATGGAGTATCCGCTCCCCATTCCTTTGTCCTTGCTTGCTTCCTATCAGCAGGCTGAACCAGTTCCGCCAAGACCCGCTTCCCCAACACGCACCCTGCCTCTGCCAAGGAAATCGGTCCCTAGTTTGAATTTTTTGTCCGACCCTTGCGTCCCAGCCGCCAACAATTGTTGTTGTCCCCATACATGCGCACCCAGGGTGCGGACCTCCTAGGATGCTGAATACTCTCCAGATAGGCCTTGAGGCCTTTTACCACCTCTGCCAGTTTGTTGGCCCAAGGGATGGTCGCCGGTGATGGGTCCGGAACGCACACTGCCCTGTAATACAGCTCCGCGTAATCCAATTCCGCTTGTAACCGGACCCCGCTGCTCACGCCTGCCTTGTAGTCCAATTCTGCCAACGGCTTGCAATTGCCTTCCCAAAAACAAGAGTTGCGCCTCCCCCATCTTGCCAACATGTCCCCCTTCAGTGTTGGCCAATCCAGGTTCCAGTATCCTCTCATCTCTTCTACCTCCCAACGCTCTTCTGCGTCCTTGATGAACAGGACAACATGGCGCGCCTTCTCAAAATCTAATGCGCCTTCAGAGTCTGCAATTGTTTCATACTGTGAGATGAATCGCTCCACATCCGTGGTGTTGAATCAAATATGAGGGTAATAATCCTTTGGGCTGGTGCAGAGGGAGTGGGAGAAGGAGGAAGAAAGCGGGGCAACTGCTGCTAGGATCTGTAAGTACCTTCAAGAGACTTTGAAAAAATATTTTTCCCGGCCAGACCCCCAGATGTGGAAACAAGAGTAGTGATACCCCTCAAAGTTGTCCTCAAGTTCTGAAAGTTATTGTTCTAAGCGTCTGTAAGGAGATTGGATGTGATGAGTTTAAGAATAGAGAGAGTGATGACAAGATAAATTCCTCCCTTCCAATACTTCCCATACCATTCCCTGGTGGTCCAGTGGTGATGATATATCATGTATGATCCAACCCGGAGTTGAGAGTGAGGTATTTTTGAGTCCTCCCTCTCAACCCTAACCTAGGTACAACCACAAGCAACAAGATAGATGAAATATGACCCCAAGTACAGAACCCTAGCTCCACCCTAACCCTACCCCATACCACCCACCCCATCCAAAACCCTCCCCTTTGATATCACGTATGTCCGGTTTGTCCTTCTCATGGCGCAGCCCTCTGCTGCGCCCTACTCAGAGCCCCCTGGGTTTTATCTGTCTGCGCATGTCCGCGGATCCTGCAATCTGTGAGTCAGCCCATGCTTATGCCCACCCAAACCCCGGATCCCGCAATCTGTGAGTCGGCCCACGCTTATGCCCGCGTGGACCTCCCCAGTGCATACAACCCCTGACCGCCCCGCCCTTGCCTTCCGGACTAGCCACCTGCAAGCTTGGTTGGGCTGGATCCATCACTTGGTCCGCGTTCCCTGGCCGGGTTGCGGCCCGGCGCCCCCCAGAGTAGGCCCAAACCGCACCTGGTTCCAAGCCCCGCAATTCCTGCTGCTGAGCCCTCATCTGCTGCTGCTGAGCCTGCAGCAGGCACTGCTTAGACCGCACACACCCCAAATGCTGAGCCCAACCTACCCAACTGCTGAGCGCACAGCCCGCAACGCAGCTCCCAATCCAAGGTTATAAATACAACACCACATCCCCCCCCCAAGTTGTGTTCTGTCCCCAGAGGTCCTTCCATCACTACCTAAACCCTACCATGCTACCGGACCACCCCCCCCCTACTCCCAGTCCACCCCAGCTACTAGCCCCACCCCTCCTTCCAACTTCTGTCTTTCTGCGTTTTTCTGTGCGTGCTTCCTTTCCCAGCGGGTTGTCCTGCGGAAATATCCCTGCGTCCCAAGTGAGTTTTAAAGAAAGTTCCGCATCTGCGCGTCATAAGTGAGAATGAGAGTGAGATTGAGATCCGCGCCTGCGTCCTGGGCCAACAAAGTTCCCCGGAAGGTACCTGGACCGCCCCAGCCAAACTGCCACACAGTTCCCCGTACCCAACCTGCAACAAACACAACCACCCTCCACCAGCGCGCACACACAGTCATCCAAGAGGGGAAAAGAATTTGAGGAAACAAACACTCTGGGGTGTCTAGCTGTTCCGGCTGTGAACCGGCTAGGACACCCCCTCACCAAATCAGACCTGTCCCATACGTGTCCCACACATACTCCGCACCCACTACTCTGTAGGAGAAGACAACTGATAAAGAGAAGACAGAGAAAAGAACCAAACCCAAAAAGGAAACCAAACCCAAAAAGAAAAAGTTTTTTTTTTTTGCTAAGGCTGGGCCTCCCCTCCTTGTTTGCATTACCTAACTGCGGGGCTTGTCCTTGCGTTTACAGACTCGGCTTGCACTGCGCCCGTGTCCCATACTGCGCTAGCTTCCCCCCCCACTTGGCTGCTGTCCTCAGCTGAAAGTCTCAACCAATCCCACAAAGGTCGCGTCCACCAGCCAATTCTCCAAACTTCCATCCCAATGCGCCTTCTGCCGCTAAAGCCCTTGCAACCCCTACTTCCTTTCTCCCAGTCATCTCATTGGCGCCCAATCCTTCCCCGTCATGCACCTGATGCCCCGCCACAAGTGTCCGTTTAACCAATGCCAAAACCTCTGCTAGCCATGATGGCAACGGGCCTGTCCTCCGTTGATCCATCCCGCACTCCCTGTGCCCTTCATCCTTCCATTCCGTGTTCATCCTCCTTGCCACCACCATGTCCTTCCATCCCGCTTGCATTCTCCCCGCCTTCAAAGAGGCCCAGCCCCGGTTACAATCCTCCAAAGCTTGGCCCTTTCCCACTGCCGCAACTCCTTCCCTCTCCGTAAGACCCTTCTGCCGTTCATTGGTTCCCAAACCGCATGGATTATTGGCTCCCCATTCCTTCATCCTTGCTTGCTTCCTATCAGCGGGCTGGCCCAGTTCCGCCAAGACCCGCTTCCCCAACACGCACGGAGTATCCACTCCCTGTTCCTTCATCCTTGCTTGCTTCCTATCAGCAGGCAGAACCAGTTCCGCTCAGACCTGCTTCCCCAACACGTACCCTGCCTCCGCCAAGGAAACCAGTCCCGGGTTTGAATCTGTTGTCCAACCCTTGCATCCAAGCCGCCAACAATTGTTGTTGTCCCCATACGTGCGCACCCGGGGCGCAGACGCGCTAGGATGCTGAATACTCTCCAGATAGGCCTTGAGGCCCCTTACCACCTCTGCAAGTTTGTTGGCCCAAGGGATGGTTGCTGGTGATGGGGCTGGAATGCACACTGCCCTGTAATAAGGCTCTGCGTAATCCAATTCTGCTTGTAACCGGACCCTGCCGCACAGGCCTGCTTTCTAGTCCAATTCTGCGGACGGCTTCAAATTGCCTCCCCAAAAACAAGAGTTGCGCCTCTCCCATCTCTCCAACATGTCTTCCTTCAGTGTTGGCCAATCCAGGTTCCAGTAGCCTCTCATCTTTCCTAAGTCCCAACGCTTTTCTAATTCCCAATGCTCTTCTGCGTCCTTGATGAACAGGACAACATGGCGCGCCTTCTCAAAATCCAATGCGCCTTCAGAGTCTGCAATCATTTCATACCGTGAGATGAATTGCTCCACATCCGTGGTCTTGAATCAAATATGAAGGTAATCCTTTGGGCTGGTTCAGAGGGAGTGGGAGAAGGAGGAAGAAAGAGGGGCAACCGCTGCTAGCATCTGTAATTATCGTTGAGAGACTTTGACAAAAGATTGTTCCCGGCCAGACCCCCAGGTGTGGAAACAAGAGAGATGATACCCCCCAAAGTTGTCCTCAAGTTCTGGAAGTTATTGGTCTAAGCATCTGTAAGGAGATTGAATGCAATGGGTTTAAGAATAGAGAGAGTGATGAAAAGATAAATTCCTTCCTTCCAATCCTTCCCATACCATTTCCTGGTGGTACTGTGATGATGATATATATGATGATGTATGATATATGATGATGTATGATATATGATGATGTATGATATATGATATGTATGATATATGATATGTATGATGATTTATGATATATGATATGTATGATGAACCAGCCCAGAGTTGAGAGTGAGGTATTTTTGACCCTCCCTCTCAAACCTAACCTAGGTACAACCACAAGCAACAAGATAGATGAAATATGACCCCAAGTACAGAACCCTAGCTCCACCCTAACCCTACCCCGTACCACCCACCCCATCTGAAACCCTCCCCTTCAATATCATGTATGTCCGGTTTGTCCTTCTCATGGCACAGCCCTCTTTGGCGCCCTACTTGGAGCCCCCCAGGTTTATCCATTGGCGCGCGTTTGCGGATCCCGCAATCCGTGAGTCGGCCCATGCTTATCCCCGCGCGAACCTTGGATCCCGCAATCCGTGAGTTGGCCCGCGCTTATGCCCATGCAAACCTCCCCGGAGCGTATAACTCCTGATTTCCCCACCCTTGCCTTCCGGACTAGCCACCCGCAAGCTTGGTTGGGCCGGCCCCATCACTTGGTCTGCGTTCCCTTGGCCGGTGGCAGCCCGGCGCCCCCCAGAGTAGGCCCAACCCGCACCTGGCGCCAAGCCCCGCAATCCCTGCTGCTGAGCCCGCAGTAGGCACTGCTGAGACTGCGCACACCCCAAATGCTGAGCCCAACCTACCCAACTACTGAGCACGCAGCCCGCAATGCAGCTCCCAATCCAAGGTTATAAATACAACACCACAGCGTAGTGTTGGAATTCTGCTGTTTCTGCTCATACTTAAGTCCCTGTTTCTTTTATTAAAATCAATATTAAATTAAATAAACTAAAATATATTATTTCAAGTGCTCTTTAAGAGATGCAGTACAAGAAGGATCAAGAAGCCATAGACATACTTTTATTAAGATCAAATCCCTGAGCACAACCTTGGATCACTATTCCCTTTTATGTTCTCATCAGCTCATTATTCTCAGATCAAGACATCCATGAAAGTGCACCTCTTCCCATTATTTGTATCTAGACTAGGAGGATTAATGACCCTTTTAGATTATCATGAAGGATTGCTAGTATTTATCATTAAACTCAAGAGGCAGAGAAGACCCAAGAGGCTTGTAGACCCAGTGGCTTAAGACCCATTTATTTTTCTGTGAATTTACTTATTTTCTTTATCTTCTCTGCTAGTTATGATTTTGGTTAAGACTTTATCCAGTTGTTCTATTCATTGTCTAGTAATTTATGCATACTGTCTCTGATCAGCACAACCACTGTTTGGCCCTGTTAAGAATCAGGAAGTTGTATGTATATAAGACCACACAAGACTAAGAAATAAACATCATCAGTTCTAACGTATCTTCAATCAGAGTGTCCCCCCATCTGATCCTCCTGATCTGCCGCTGCTCTTTGCAAAATAAGATTAAATTTATCTTGATACTTTTCTTCCTTGGCCTTTGGCCCTTTTATTATAACACGTAGCCTCAAAAAGCACCCTATCACCCTTGATACAGACTCCAACAGTGATGAGGCACTGCAACCATCTCAACCTCCTCCTGGCCCCCCAAAAAAACAAGGCAGCCCACCTCATTTCAACCAATAATGTTGAAACCTCAACAAGCCACAAAACCATCACCACAATTAACCCGTCTTCAAATGCTGGGTATGGTCCTACTTCATCAACAAAGGAAGCAACAACAAAGTTATGTCTATTTTCCCTCTTTCAAGTGGTCATGCCTGTGGGAAAATCCTCCTTCAAGATAAATACAAAAGCACTAAATCAATGGGGGAGCATCTGATGCAAATTCACAAGATCCATAATCCCCAGAAAATCTCTATCAACCAAAGCATAATTGACAGCTTCATTAAAGGGGCAGGCATTGAAAAGAAAGTAAGTCTTACTTTTGTGATTTGATTCATGATTGTTAACTGACCTTTTTTTGTTTGTTTTAGATGGAACTCAACCCAGCATCGTTAAAAAAATGATTTCTTATTTCATTGTTGATGCCAACATCTCATTTTTGATTGTGGAGTGCTCTTCATTCATCAATCTCCTTAATCTCACCAATCGGCTTGTCTCTTCAATGCTCCCAAAGCAAAAAGCCATATCAAATGAGGGCCACAATCTTTATAATGCCCACCTCCCCCATATCAAGGTTTTTTTTGAATATATCATGGCAGTGGCTTTTACCATTGTGGAATACAGAAGAGTACTTCTCCTTTAATAGTTCCAAGTTTGGAAGTTATTGATCCCTTGCGTCTGTAAACCCTGAGTGCAACTGTTCACCCTTTGACTGAGAGATGGAGAATTTAGAGTAAAGATCCTTCCAAAAATCTATGACTACCAATGATCCTCTGTGTTGCAATCCTCCATGATATCGGGGTTGAGGGTGCGGCTTAAGTAGCCTACCCCTCAACCCTAACCCAATTACAACCAGAAACAAGCAAGAATAATGAAATACAACCTCTAAGCACAGAACCCTAGCCTCAACCCTATCCTTCCCATCCCATAATCCACAACCCATATCCCATGTCCCATATCCCATATCCATCCATATTACCCACCTGCCATTATGTCCACCTGGTTTGTCCTTCTCATGGCGCGGCCTTGCGCCGTGCCCAACTTGGAGCACCCTGTGCATGTCCATATCCGCCCAACGCGCCATTCCAGATATCCAAGATATATCCACGCAACCTGGATCCGCATCTTGCAACGTGCAATCTGTCCATCTTGCTTCTCCAGATGCTGAGCCCAATTTGACTGCTGCTGAGCCTGCAGCGCAACTTTCTGCAGCAAAGCCGCACCCATTGCTGAGCGTGCTTCCCCTGCTGAGCCCTCCGCTACTGCTGAGCGCGCAGCGCACAGAATATTCCAACTTGCTTCTATAAAAGACCACCCCACCATTGATGCATGGAGGTCCCCAAACTGCATGGCTTTCTTGGGTATAACAGCCCATGTTATTGATTCCAAATGGAAACTTATTGAGATTGCCATTGGAATGCCCACAATATCTGGTAATTTTGCATTTGGTTCATTTCTTTTTTTTTTTAGAAATTGATCCAACAATTGTATTGTCTAGAATCACATACTGGAGCAAACCTTGGTGATGTCTTTTGTGGTGCCCTTGGAAAAGTTGGTTTTCTCAACAAAGTCTCTGTCATTATGGCCAACAACTCATAAAACAGCCTCACCATGGCCAAGCAAATTGGGGAGCTCACCAATCATCAATTTGACCACAAGATGGATCTCTTGGGCTGTATGGCTCATACCATCAACCTTGCAGCAAAGGAAGGCCTCAAGACATTTGGCTCAGGATATGATTTGGAACCAAACAGCAACATCAACTTAGATCCCAATCCACTGTTGATTTCCAATCTTGTCAGCCAGCCTGATGGTGTGAATGTTAATTTTGCTAATGTCCTGCAACACATCCATGGACTTTCTACTTGGGTTTGGTCATCACCTCAACATTGCAAGCAGTTTCAAACCTGTTGGAAACTCTGCAATCAATGCAATGTTCCCGCCAACTCAGCATGTATGCTGATTCTCAATGTCAAGACACACTGGAATTCAACTTACCTGATGATGAAACGTGCTCACAATCTGAAGAACACATGCAACCTCTTTTGTGAGTGATCCGATACCAAAAAGTTTAAGATCAACTCACTTGAATGGGAGAAAGCCAAACAAATGATCAACTTCCTTGAACCACTGCATGATGCAAATTGGGGTCCAGCCCTAAGCTGAGATTGCACTGCCACTGCTCAGAAGCACCCACGTCGCCGTAGAATAATTATCGTGCAGTTCCTTGGAGCGCCCTACCCTTGCTCGGAGATAGCCAAAAATGCTTCTCACGTGACACAATGATTTATCATCATCCGTGCCATCAAAATCAGTAGTGTATTGATCAAACTAGCCACAGCTGAACTATTGACTACAAGAAAACCCCCAGGAGCTTTGATTTCCCAGAATAATTGTGCGTAATGAAAATAAAAAAATGACGTACATATTGTATTTGTACTTAAGCTTGGACACATCGCAAAAATTTTGGTTTGGATTTTTAATTTAATCCATTTTCTCCCAAGTTTAATCTTGCGGTTTTGAACCAAGTTTTGTTTCAATCCTCCCTCCCAGATTTTTCCCCCCTACCCCCCGATCATTATATTTTTTTTGGATCCTCCGATCGGACCCATTTTTTTTTTCAGTCTCCAGTCCGACCAATATCCCCCAGTTTGCCATCCACCCATCCATCAAACGATTATTGATCAACCATTGCCGACACCATCATCCCATCAGTAAGTTTTCCATTCCTTGTTCTTCCTAATAAACCATCTCTTCAAGTAACTGACTACTTTTTGGTTTTGGTTTTGTTTTGTTTTGTTGGGGGGGGGATAGAAATTCAAGGCCTCACAAAAGAACAATCAAAAATCATTCATCAACACAGAATTTCACCAAGAATTAGATGAGGTCCAGAAAGGCAGAGTCGATGTTTTGAATTACTAAGGAAGGTTCCATTCCATTTTCCCAAACATGTTCAGGGTCACATTTCATCTTGTTGTTTTTCTTGGCTTGAGCCATTGAACTGGCTGGAAAGCAATCCTTTGCTGTCGGAGATCTGGTTGTGTGTCGATTTTGTCTTTCTTTGGTGGTCCTGCCGAGATAAAACTCAGTAGGCATAGCACAGCTTACAACAGCCCCATCAAGGTTTCTATCTGACATCCCCATCTGTATTCAACTTGAGTTCATCGGTCATCTGTTTTATGATTTTGTCAGCCCATTGTGCAAGACCTGTATCTAGATTGTTTCTCATCTGTAACTCATTGATATCATGGATCTGTTGAATGCCTTCAACCTTTCCCCTCCAACACACAACAAATGATCAATGATCCTGTTTGATCATTCACTCACAACCCGGTTACAATCCTTTGTCCATGCTCAATATCACCTACTCTTGTAAAAATAATCATTCTTCTCTCTGTCTCTCTCTACTTTTTCTTCAAGAGGGAGAAACAGAATGTGAGATTGGATCAAGATGATCTGATCGGTGCATCCTAGCCCACACTATGCAACTGAGATCATCCATTTGGGCAGACCTTGGAGAAACATGGAGGGGCGGGGACAAGACACAGACACACTTTCAGGTTGTTGTCCAGAGTTCCAAGATGGATACTTCTTTTGTTGAAATTGAGGTTTATTACATATACTAGGGATGATGCGAGCTTGGTGGAGTTACCTATGCCAAGAAAGTCAAAGTAAAAGAGAGGAATACATGCATAGGCAGAGACAGAGAGAGAGAGGAGGATAAGGGCCTGGATGAGGATGGTCATTTTGTTTGCTGACAAGACTCATGCTCATTCCGATCCTGAAGAGATTGGAAATCAAAAGGAATTGGTATTTCAAACAGAGGAGGAGGAAGTATGAACGGTATCATTAAATCATGACCCCCCCCCAACAAAACAAAACAAAACCAAAACCAAAAAGTAGTCAGTTACTTGAAGAGATGGTTTATTAGGAAGAACAAGGAATGGAAAACTTACTGATGGGATGATGGTGTCGGCAATGGTTGATCAATAATCGTTTGATGGATGGGTGGATGGCAAACTGGGGGATATTGGTCGGACTGGAGACTGAAAAAAAAATGGGTTCGATCGGAGGATCCAAAAAAAAATATAATGATCGGGGGGTAGGGGGGAAAAATCTGGGAGGGAGGATTGAAACAAAACTTGGTTCAAAACCGCGAGATTAAACTTGGGAGAAAATGGATTAAATTAAAAATCCAAACCAAAATTTTTGCGATGTGTCCAAGCTTAAGTACAAATACAATATCTATACTTACCCCACAAACATGTTTTAGCTTCAAAGGCAACCATGGCCTCATCACCAGCATCGACTGCGAAGCTGCTCCAATTAACCGATGAGACGCACCTCGACGGCCCCTCCAAGACCTAGCTCGCGACCCCGCAGGTTGTTAGCCTCAAGACTCAAGAGAAACCCACAAACACTACCAGTTCGGGTATGATTTTGGATGCGATCGATAGGATCGATCGTCAGGATGAAGAGGAAACGTGTTTCATGAATACTGGGGTTAAAGAAAGATCTCAACGAGCGATCGATTACCACTTAAAGGTGTATACTCGATTCAAGTCTAGATCATCACTTGATTCACTCCAAGCTGGGATGCGGAGCAGGGTGAATTAGAATCAGCTTGCAAGCCTTCCGTGTTTAAAAAAAGGTCCCCATTCACCTACTCGTAGGGATCATATCCCCGCCTGCCCTCTATCCTCATCATCAACGTCTCACGCTGATCACTTGCAAGTCTGTTTTACACTCGGTCCGAGCCTCATGCTTCGTCATCATGCCATCTTGCTAGGGCTGTTGATCGTATCGATGATTCCCATCGCTAGTTCACTCAAAAAGAAGAAGAAAAGGAGTAGGAGTAATTGATTTGAAGGAAGGAGTAGCACTTCGGGAAGACTAGGCTCGGTGAAGTGGGAGCTACTAAATCTTGGGTGGCGATGTCAGTCGAAAGTAGTCTTCTGACTTCCTCTCAATTCATCAGCACCATCCTCAGGTGAATTCTCCTCTATCCTCACTCAAGCATTCATGTTCTTGAGGTCCCCTTCCCTTACATCTTTCCGGTAAACTTGGTTTGCTCTGTTAGCAAGTACATACATATTACCTTTCTCAAGGGACGAAAGAATATGAAAACCTGGCGCGCTCAGGTAAACATATGTATGTACAACAGTAACTAAATTCGACTCACTTTCTTGGGTTCCAACAGACTTCAAATTCAAAGGTCGAATACGAATGTTAGACATACAAGCCTTGAGAATGATTCCTTTAAGGAGAAAGACTTTCTGAACCCATCGTTTCGTTTCATTATATATTTTTTCAAGGTAAAATCGACCCATGGGTAAGTCAGATCTACTGCCTTAAAGGTCTTTGTCCCCGCTACTTGGGGCGCCCTCCCATGTTAAGAACTGAAGCTAGTTCTTACAAGAAGATCACACGGTCTGGAAGCTGATTTTTGATTTTTGATTCTATTATCAAAGTTTTCAAGAAATGGAATGACAAAAAAAAAATATGATGATACAAAAAAACAAGACTATTTTTTGAACTGTCTGTTTTCTTTTGTCCTTGATTGTCTTAAAAAGAATGGAGATTTTTGATACACACACACATATATATATATCTATTATTGTGATTATCCTTCATTGTCCTTCTTGGGTTAATCAATTCAATGACATAAATTGAGAGATACTTTGAGCCAATCCATTCAAACTTCTACTCCACCATGGACTCAGAACAATTCCCCCAATGGGAAGAAAAAGTTAAAAACCTAAGCCCCAGCTAAGCAATCTTTTGTAAAGAGAAAAAAAAATAGGCCCTCAATAGAGTCACACCTTTGAAATTGTCAATTCCACAAATTCTTAAATTGGTTTATTTACATATTTTTTGAAAAAAAGGCACAATAGGTTTGAACCATTTCTAATTCTGTTGGATTTTGGAATCTAATCCCACCCTGGGAAGCTGTTTAAAGCTTGAAAGTTAAGGTTACATCTATTTCAACATCACCAAATTACTCATGGCAGACCCCACAGACATGTTTTTTTTGGCATTCTGTATTCAACATGTATGGTACAAAGTATGGAAAAAGTTTTTCTATTAAAAAAAATGGTGTGCCACATTGGCATGCATAACCATGCACCCCAAATTGCTTGGCATCCAAACCCTCAGATGCCAACTCATATGGTGTTTCCAGGCAGACATGCAAGAAAAGGTCATCCACCAAGGAATAGCTTGCATGCACCATTGAACATGCCAATATCTCCTGGTGTCCAACATCCAAAGAAAAAAAAAAACCATTTTTTTGGTGTGAAAATGAAAAAATGGGCTTCACTAAAATAATAATAATAATAATAAATAGATAAAAAATGTGAATTCTAATTTCAGGTATATGATTTTTTGGGGCCCACCCAAAACAGGTTCAATCAACCAATTTTCACCTTTCACAGGCACCTTTTTCATGGCATCCCCCCCCCAAAAAAAAGTGAGATTTGGTTGTCCCAGTTCACAGGCCTGTTAGGAAAAGCATTCACCCATTTTGCCTTCCAAATGCACACATCTGAACAGCATATAAAGAGGCCACCATCCTCTCCCATTCAGCCAAAATCCCCCCTTAAACAATTTTTCAAATACTTCCAAGTCCCCAATTTGCACACCACACCCAAAAATCATTCAAACCAACCACTCCTTACCACTTAACACACCCCTGGGAAAAATTCCATTTTTTTTCTTTCTTTTCTTTTTCTTTTTCTTTTTCTTTTTCTTTTTCTTTTTCTTTTTCTTTTTCTTTTTCTTTTTCTTTTTCTTTTTCTTTTTCTTTTTCTTTTTCTTTTTCTTTTTCTTTTTCTTTTTCTTTTTCTTTTTCTTTTTCTTTTTCTTTTTCTTTTTCTTTTTCTTTTTCTTTTTCTTTTTCTTTTTCTTTTTCTTTTTCTTTTTCTTTTTCTTTTTCTTTTTCTTTTTCTTTTTCTTTTTCTTTTTCTTTTTCTTTTTCTTTTTCTTTTTCTTTTTCTTTTTCTTTTTCTTTTTCTTTTTCTTTTTCTTTTTCTTTTTTTTCTTTTGAATTTTCTTCCAATTTTTTCTCAACTTTTCTCAACTTTTTATCACTTTTTTTCTCAACTTTTGTCCAATTTTTTTTTTCAAATATGTTTTCAATCAATTTAGTTTCCTATAATCACAAACAAAAAACAGCTTCAACAACCCTGCCCCTATTTTCATGGGCCCCAAGATACTTTACAAGTCACAAAAACTAGTAAACTTCATGAACAGCTTCAGTATGGCACAACTCTCAGCTCATCAGCCAGCCAAAAATCCAGTCATAGCTTCTCCAGTGGTCAAACCAGCCTTAGAAATCATCAATTTTCCCACCCCAATGATCAGCAAACCTCTGTGGAACCAAAATAAATTCAAGGAAACCACTCCAACCCTCCCTGCCTTGAGTCCTTTGGTGCATCTCCCCCTCCCTTGCTTGAGGGCCTTGCTGCAGAGGACCCTGCAACCATAATTCAAATGAATGCCCCCAGATCAATTGGAGAAACTACAATTGTATCTGGATCCCCTAGTGCTGTGGCCATTGGAAACTGGATCTGATGAAATTGTATTGAATTTTCAAGATTATGATTACATTGGAGCTAGTAAATTTTTATTTTTTTTATTTCTAATTCCATCAGTTTCCATTTTTTATCTCCCCATCAAAAAAAAAAAAAAAAAAAAAAAAAATCACTTGCTGATTTGTTTTCAAACTCCTCCCAACCTCCAAATCCAATCTTATGAAGCTTTGATAAACTATTTCAACAATTTTTTAAAGTCTCATGGATATGCCATCACAATCTCTCTCCTCACCTTTGGATGCCCCTTTAAGATCAAAGGATGAACTTTGAAATTCAATAAAATTTCTGAATCTTGAGTTTACGTTTGTTTAATAAGCTCATCACACAATCACCCCCCTCTTCCCCCCCCTCAGCTCAGCAAGCCCACCAGAGATTGGACCCAGATCAGTGAGAAAAATTCAGATTTCTGGCCAAGGTTAACATTTCCCCATACCAGATTCTTCATCAACTGCACAATTCTGAAACAGGAACTTTGGAAACCACAAATAAAAATTAAAAATTTGTTTCAAAAAATACAAAAAGATGATTTGGCCGGTAGAAATACAATAGAGTCTCTTTTTTCCATCCTGAAGAAAAGGAATTGGACCCACAATTGTCAATTCAATGGATCAGGAAATCTTACTTGGCTCTGTTTTTCTCATCCCGTATTTATTCACATTTCCCAAATAAATCACCACTTTTGCCTCATGGATAGCACTTATAGGACCAAAAAACTCAAACTCCCTCTGATTCATTGCATCTCTCAATCTCAAAATCATCAGAAATTCAGAATTTCATTCAGCTTCATGTTTCATGAAAAGCAGGAATCAGAACTCTGATAACTTCAAAATCACAGGAATTTCTGGCATCATGATTGAATTCCCAAAGTCTTTGTGACTGAATTTGAACTTTGGCTTTTAGAATAAATTGAGGAAGTAATGTTTCCAGATTATAAAATAAGTCTTTGATGGGCATATTTTCAAAAAAAAATTACATCCAATTGCAAGAAATATTTTTTTAGCTAGAATCAATATACCTGAGACTTTATTAATAAAATTTGGAATGTAGTAATCAATTCAAGAATCCCAGAAGAGTTTGAAAAAAATTTAGAGGAATTGGTAAGTTTCCTCAATTATTTCTCTTCTTCAGTTAAGGAGTACCCCAGACCCACCATTCTTTCCTTCAAATAAAACTTCATCCAGGCTTGTGTTGGAGAACACACACTTTCAAATTACTTTCATACTTTCTGTGTCTCTTTCCTTCTATGTTTTCCTTATCCCATCATGTCAATTTCCCACACTCTATTTCTATGGTCCTTGTTTCATATCTCACCTCTACTTCTTATCTCAAATGTGTCTCTCAACCTTCTCTCCCATACAGTGATCAAAACCCGTGTGACCTCTCCCAAATTTCACACCTCATGTATTTCACAATTGATTGTGATGCTTGTTGACTGTCTATTACCTGAGGACAGAGATTGAGTTTCACAGAAAGATTTCCTACCTCATCTTTCTTTCTGCTACTCTTTCTCTGCCTATCCTCAGGTAAGTATTGTTTTAATCATCATTCTTATTGATTTTTCATCATCTACATTTCCTATCTTTCTGACAATGATAACTCACCTTTCTGTCTGCTACTCTTTCTCTGCCTATCCTCAGTTTATTTGAATCAAAATCTTGGACTGGTCACCATCCCCATCTAAGCAACCTAAACCCTTCCAGGTTTGAATCCAGACCCACTTGTGCTAATTCTAAATTGGCCATCTCTACTGGTGATTTCTTGATTTTATTTCAGAAACTAATAAATTCCATAAAATACCAGCTTTCAAAAATCAAAGAAACCATTAATTTCACATGAGAAAATAAAAACCATCACAAATTTACACATGACTTGGGAGTCCATGACTCTGACTGGATGGATTTTTCATCATCCATGACAAAGCTGGCCATGGGACCACAGAAGACCTGTTTGGAGCAAGGAAAAGAGGTGGATCAAATTTGCAGAGGAGATCAAGTGTGGGAAGTTCTGACTAGGAAAAGAAAGCACCTGTAGTTCCTGATTCATCAGGAATCTGAGGCCAGCCTTCCCACAGTTGCAGTACTTGCAGGAAGACTGTCATGCTCCAAGGTCAAGGTTCATGGTCTTCTCCATTTAAAAATATCCTATTCCTCAGTAACATCTACCTCAGTCCATAAGCATGACACAAATAAAGCACAACCTCAATGTTTCCTTATGTTTAATACCTCTGGCTTGTGTAACAAACTTCCAATCTCAGAAACTCAGTATATACTGGAAAATATTTGAAGTTAACTCTAATCTGGTTTGCCGTCCATTTGAGACTTGCTCTTCTACCCCTGGGTATCTCTAGCCCTTGGATTTCCATTCTTGGTCACATCATTTCAATAGCTCACACCCATGCCTAGATAGCCACATAAACTGTATATTTTTCTAATGGACTAGCTCCCTCCCCTGCATAATTGCATCCATTCATTTTCATTGTCTTCAAATTTCATTCCTTTCATTTTTCATCCATTACAATCATGTACACTCATATTTTATTGCCTTGGACCTACACTATGACCTCAAAAAAATTGTGTAGTTTATTTAATTCCTATTCCATTCTTGTCATTCATTTCATCATTGCTCTCTATCTGTAGATGAAAATCCATCAGGTTGTATCTAGTCACCATCATATTACCTTATAAAGGTCACACCATTTGCCTGAATATTGTTTCCTCAGTTATTTAATTTCATAAATTCTCACATTTTGCTAAGACAATTCATCACAGAATGATTTTCCTTGGTTCCCCTCCATTTGGAAAACTCATCCCTCTTGCTGTTTGTTGAACCCTTGAAAAAAAATTTCAAACTTTGCAGTTAGCCTTGCTATCTCACATTTCCTCTCTTGCATTCAGCCTCTACAATCACCCAAATATTTCCCTATAGTACGTGAGGTGGTTGTATAACAGTAAATTAAACAAATCAACTCATCTATTGTAGATTGCCATTTATAATAAAATTCTTTTACAATTTCACATACTTTCTCAACCGGGAACACTGCCCTCACCCCTTATAATGATGATACCAATAGGTTAGGGAGATCTAGCGCTTCATTGTCCCAAAAACCCTTAGATCCTGTTTATTCTTCTGAATCTCCTTTGATTGATTCCCTTGAAAATCACCTTGCTTCTTGGATTCAATCCAAAGCTCTGGGGGACCCTCTCAAGCAGCTCAAAGATTCCAAAAATTTGTTTGATGAAAATTTGACTTGTGGTAGATCAAGGGCTTGCATGAGTGCTCCAAAGTCAGAAGATAATACCCTTTTATCTAATTTGATTCAGGCTGTTAACCATAATGCCTTGCGCCCTAGTACCAGTGGTCCTAGTTTTTGCACTCTGGGGATGAAACAGCCTGATCACTTTACTGGAGAGCACAACCATAAGCTTAGATCTTACTTGCAGTCCTGTAAAATCATTTTTCCAATGTTCCCATCAACTTCCCCTCTGACAGAAACAAGGTTATTTGCACTTCTTCATTCTTTGGAGGAAGAGCCTTGCAGTGGTTCAAACCTTACCTCAAACTGTTATCCAACACAAGCCCAAATTGTTTCCTCAACAATTCAGAAAGTTTTAAGAAAAAACTTTTCACCCTGTTTTGAAAGCCCAACAAAGTGAAAAAAACCAAAAAAACCTTAACATCCTAGTAATGAACAAGAATAGTAGGTTTTTTGTTTATATCTTTCAATTCCAAAAAGTGTTGTTTTGCATACAATGGAACAAGGCAGAACTTTCATTTCATTTTTTAAATGGTTTAACAGCACACCTAATCAAACAGCTTGCATTTGGGGGGAATAAGACAACCTCCCTTCAGCAGTTGATGGATCAGGTGATCAAGCTTAATAATTGCTATCATGACAAGAACCACTGTTGACAAAAAAACCATGGATTTTCAGCCTTGGCTCTGAAGGAATACAAATCTTTGAAGCAACATTTGAAGGGTCAAACACATTCCAAACCAAATCAATATTCAAACTCCAACCCAAAGGAAAAAGCCGTCACTAAAACTCCAAAGTTTCTGGACAAAGAAACCTGTATGCTCCAGAAAGGAGAGTGGCAAAGGAGGGAAAGAGACAGGTTATGTATTTATTTTGGAGGTAACCATGATTTTAATGGTTTTGCAAAGTGGCTAGCGCTTGAAGCGGCTAAGCAGAAAAAAAAATAGCTTGCAGTTTTTCTGATACTTGCAAGGAAAACTACACATTATCTAAATATCAGCAATTAAAACTTTGCACTTTTGAGTCACTTTACGCTCCAAGTTCAAGATTTGTCCTTTTCCATTCCAAAAACACCCCTCATTGTGTCTTACTCAATTCCAGCAATAATTTTTCTTTACAAGTTCATCTTTTGCTACTTTCAAAAATCTTAGGTGTTCCAAGATAGATAAATTTCTCATCTATTTAGTAAGTAGTGCAAGCAATCTGCCTCATTGGGTGACCCATAGAGCAAAATGGACCTTTGAATTTTCAAATTTTCCCAGCTTTGAATGGGACTTATTTATCTTGGGCATCCCCAGAATAGACAACACCATTCTAGGTCATGACTTCTTAGTCTATTGGAATCCAGACATGAATTGGAAAGAAGGAGTGATTGAAATTTGAACCTTGCAGCCTCAGGAAACTAATTCTTCTTTCAAACAGGAATTAAACTGCCTACCAGACAATTTAATTCTGTTGGATGACAAATTTCCACCAGGAGATTTGCAATATCCTGAACTTCATTCCCAAGTTCTCTCTTCAGGTTTAGGATTTATTGCTTATTTTTCTAACTTAACTCTTCCTTTTTTCTTCAAATAGAAGCAGGAGCCTAATAAAAGGTGTATTTTGAGATCCCTAATCCTCTTGCGTTGTGCAAGTACTTCAAATCCAGCACTCAAAAATTATGAGATTGAAGATTGAGAAATCATTTGAGAGTCTTTACCTTTGGTTTACCATGACTTTTCTGACATCTTTTCAGCTGTAAAGGAAGATAAGCTACCTCCTTCCCATTTCTATGATCACAGAATCAAACTCACTGGCCCACCCCTGGCACCTAGACCAGTTTACTCTCTCTCAAAGAAAGGATTGGCTGTGCTTGAAGAATAAATTGCAGAAAATTTATCAAAAGGATTTCTTTGAAAAAGCAATTTGAACACCGGCTTGCCCATCCTATTTTTACCAAAGAAAGAATGCAGCCTTTGCCTTTGTGTTGACTACAATAAACTGAACCAGGTAACCTGGAAGAAAACCTATCCAGTACCCCCTATTTTGCACCTCCTCACTCTCTTCCATGGAGCTGCTTATTTCTCAAAGTTAAAACTTTGAGATGCCTATAACCTAATTTGCATTTCAAAAGGCCATGATTATTTGACTGCAATCAGAACATTTTTGGCATTTATTAGTATACCATCATGCCCTTTGGCCTCTGAAATGCTCCTTCCACTTTTCAACATTTTTTCAGACCTTGTAGAGAAATACCTCATGGTGTATCTTGAAAATATACTTTTCTACTCAAAAAATCTTGAGCACCACATTGCACATGTGCAAGAGGTGCTTCAGAAACTTCATAAGAATAAACTTTTTTAAAAATCCTCCAAGGGTAAATTTCATACTCATTCTCTTCAGTTTTTAGGATTTATAGTTTTGCAACAAGGCCTATCAATGGACCCATCCAAAAGCCAACACATACTGGACTGGCATGCAACTTCTTCAGTCAAATATATTCAAGTTTTCCTTGGATTCAGTAATTTTTACAGGAGTTTTATTGAGCATCATGCCAAGAATAAAGTCAATCTTAATAATCTTCTTCAAAAAGACACTCATCTTCTTTTTACTGAACAAGCTTCTTTGGAGTTTGACACTCTGAAGAAAGCTTTTATCATTGCAGAAACACTTGCTCACTTCAGCAAGCTAGCTTGGACTATTGTTGAAACAGATGCAAGAAGCTATGCAATTGCAGGAGTAATCTTTCAGTTTTATTCTTCTTTGTCTCTTTTTCATCCTTTATCCTTTGAGTCTTTCAAACTTCTAACCACAGAAATTAACTATTAGATTCATGACAAGGAACTTCTTGAAAACTTTTATTGCTTGAAGAAGTGATGATCATATCTTTTGAGTCTTATGGAACCTTTTGAGGTCTCAAATGATCAAAATTCTCTCAAATATTTCATGAGCTCAAAATTCCTTAAACGCAGACAGGAACGTTGGGCCAAATAACTGTCTGAGTTCAACTTTACAACCACATACCTCCTTGGGAAACAAGTGGAAGTCCCTGATGCTTTATCACTTTGGGACAAGTTTTACCCAGGGGGGGGGGAGCACCTTTGCAAATGACAACCCTGAAAAGGCTAGGACACCTTTCTTCAACCAGTCTGCCCAAATCAGTTTGATAATCACCCACCTTCAAGAAAAATCTTCCAAACTTTGACAAGCCCAAATGGATGGCACCAATTGTAACAAACTTTGCAAGAGTATGAAAAAATCAACAAGCAATTATGGTATTGACAAAAACAGTTATTTAGTTTATAAAGATTTTTTAGTGGTAGCCAATAATCCTTGCATTAATTTAGATATCTTCAAATCTTCGCACAACTGCACACTTGCTAGTCATCATGGGAAGGATAAAACCTACAAGTTGATTTCAAAAGACTTCTACTGTCCTGGTATGACCAAGGAAGTAAAAGAATAAGTTAAAATGTGCTATGATTGCAATTGTAACAAGTCCTCAAGGCAACAGAAGTGTGGGCTGCTCCAGCTGCTTCCAATCATCCCTATCCCTTGGGACTTGTTGTCAATTGATTTCATTTCTCAATTACCTATTTCTAGTGGTTATGATGCTATCTTAGTTGTAGTAGATTGCTTTTCACAGATGGCTTTATTCCTCTGCAGTACTGCAACCCCCTCTTCAGAAGATGTATCTAATTTATTCATAAAATATTTATTCTCAAAAACGGCCTCCCTGGTAATAAAGTTAGTGATTGTGGATCTTTTTTTGTCTCTAGCTTTTGGACCTTGCTATGCCAGAATTTGAAGCTCACTTGCAACTTATCAATGGCCTAGCACCCAGAAACAGATGGGCAGATGAAGCAAGTCAATCAGATTCTCAAACAGTATCTTCAAATGTACATCTCCTATCAACAGGAAAACTGGTTGCAATGGCTCCCACTAGCCAAGTTTGCATACAACAACTCTACTCATTCCCCCACCAGACAGTTTCCCTGGCAGACTCTTTATGGAAGAAAACCAAATTTTGATTCTATTCACATAGCACCTTCTCAGCCCACTACCAACTATCTCACTCTCATCCAATCTCTCCAATTTCAGCTCCAATCCAACCTTGAAGCAGCAAATCAGCACTACAGGGAGAAAGCAGACAGATGTTGCACTACAGAACCAACCTTTGCAGTAGGAGATCAGGAATGGCTTGATGCTTTCAAAATTTGCAGTACTTGTCCCAAAAAAAAAACTCTCTTAGAAAAAACTTGGCCCCTTCAAATTCAAATCAGCTGTCTCTCCTAACACTTTCAAACTTTCTCTACCTGAAAAATGGAAATTTATCCACCCAGTCTTTCATGTGTCTCTCCTAGAGCCAGTTTGTGTCCTATACCTAGGCCAGACTCATCCCCCTCCTGAACTGGTCAATTTTCAAGATCATTTAGAGTGGGAAGTAAGCCATATTCTGGATTCCAGGTTATGCAAAGGAAAACTTAAATACCTTTTCAAATGGACCGGCTTCCAGTGAAACAAAGATGGCACCTTGTGGGAACCAGCCCATCCCCTTTGCAATTATCCCAACTTGGTACAAGACCCCCATGCAAACTAACCTTGCAAGCCTCACCAAGTTTAAATTCCATTCCATCCAATCCCATTTCACAATTCTATCCCATTCCATTCCATTCAATCCCATTACATTCTCAATTCCATACCATCCTATCTATCCTTGGTTTTTTGGTTTCATTTCTCTTACATTTTCCATGTCAAATCTTTTACTAATATCAAATAATTCTATTTTCTACACCTTTATTTTTCTTTCCCATTGTTTTATTTAAACTAATTTCATTTTTAAAATAATAATAATAAGATAATAAAATTGATAAAAATATACATAATAAATAAAATAATACCAAAAAATTATAAATACATTATAAATTGTATTTTATTCTCTCCTCCACATTTTCCAAATTTGCATTTAGCTTCCTCAATATTTATTTAAATTATTCAATATCTTCATCATTTATCAAACCAGAAATATGTTGCATCAAATGCACTTGTGCAACCAATGCCTCTCCAAAGATTTCCTTGCAACTTGCAGTTTGAGCTCTCTTTTCTAAGGCATTCCATTCATCTTCATCCAGGAGTTCTTTGTGGGCTCTCTTTCTTCAAATTTTCAACAAAAACTCTCCCACGTTGCCAGTCAACCACCTTTCATCAGTCTGAATTGGCACCACAAATTTCACTTGGGCTACCTCTCCTCGATCTCCCATTCCACTTCCCTCCATTCCATTTCCTCCTCTTGTTCCATTTTGTTTCTCCTCTCATTTCCATTCCCTTCTTCCTCCCTTGTTTCCTCTGTAATTTCCTTGGCCTGCTATTCGCCTTGCATCTTGGACTCCACTTGGTTCATTTGCAATTTGGTTGGCAGCCCAAAATACAGTGGTGATGGTGGTGTATTGGTATTGTATCTTTGAAACCATGGTAATACTAGGAGGAAAAAAATTCAATTTAATTAGTTACATTTCATTTATTTAGTTTGCATCCAACCTTGCTCACCTGGGTTCTGCACTCCAAGCAATTCAATCTCCAGTACTGGCGGAATGTGATAATTCACTTGCAGAGCCTTTGACTTTGATATTCACTGAGGGAGGCCTCAGCAGTATCAACCATTGGCTTTCTATTTGATGTAAAAAAACAAGCCACCTCCAAAAGGAAACACTTCTTGCGCTTTCCTTGAATACCACAAGCAGTGGTGCTTGGAACACAACAGTTGTTACGGCAAATACAGTTTTCACAACAGCCAGGCAAGGATGAAGACATTACAAAATTAAATTTATTCAAGCAATTAATTATATTGTATAAGGGTATAAAGTAGGGTAAAAACTTTTGGGATTGATGGGAATTCTTCTGGACGCTTGCAGGAGCTCCCAGATTTATAACTGGGCAACTGTCACACTCCAAGTTCAAGGGTTGTGGTCTTCTCCATTTTGAAATATCCTTTTCCTCAGTACCATCTACCTCAGTCCATAAGTATGACATAAAGAAAGCACAAAATCAATGTTTCCTTCTGCTTACTACCTCCAGCTTGTGTAACAACCTTGCAATCTTGGAAACTCAGTATATACTTTCAAATCATTGCAGTTAACTCTAAATCTGGTTGAAAATCAATTCAATCCTTTCTCTTCTACACCTGGGTATCTCTAGCCCTTGGACTTCCATTGTTGTTCACGCAATCACACTAGCTTGCACTCATGCCTAGATATCCGAATCAACTATATAGTTTGCTAATGGAATAGCTCCATCCCCTGAATAATTTCATCCATTCATTTGAATTGTACTCAAATTTCATTCCTTCCATGTCTCATCCATCACAATCATGTACACTCATATTCTATTGCCTTGAACATAGACCATGACCTTTGAAACAATTGTATAGTTCATTTCATTTTTCCAATTCCATTCTTTTCATTCATGGCATAATTGCTCTCTAGGTGTAGATGACCATCCATCAGTTTGTATCTAGTCACCATTGTATTAACTTATAAAGGCTATGCCCTTTGCCTGGAGATTTTTTCCTCAGTTAATTAATTTCATACATTCTTGCATTTTTCTAAGACAAGTAATCAAATTGGGCTTTGCCTTGGTCCCCCTCCATTGGAGCAAATCATCCCTCTCACTGTTTGTTGAACCCTCAAACCAACAGTTTGCACTTTGAAGTTAGCCTTGCTATCTTGCATTTCCTCTCTTGGATTCAGCCTCCCCCATTTGCGCCTACAATCACCCAAAGATTGCCCTATAATACATGGGGTGGTTGCATGAAAAAGACATCAAGATATTTTTTTTTAGATGGGGTTGTAGGGGGAATTTTTGGAGGTGAGCTTTCAAACAAAAATGTAGTTCGGGAGAGACAGGTGACTTAAAATTCAAGAATGCCAAGGGTATGGGAAGTGGTGAAGGGGGGGGGGAGGGATTTTGGGAATCCTGGGGACACAATCCAATTTGAGGGAGGATGTGTGGGCTACATATAGACAAAGGCTCAGAAGTGAACCACAAGTCACCCAGAGGATTTGGAGGCTGCAGTACCATACTTTTTAGTGATGATCTCTAAGGATCTTTAGGCTTTAAAAAAAAATCTGGCTCTATACAAAGGGTTCTAAAAGCATTGCAGCTATTCAGGAAGGAATGATCCAAGAATCCTTGAATAGAAGAGTTCTATTGGTGGGAAAAGATGTATTGAAAAGTGGAGCTAAGAGATATGAACTGAGCATGAAATTAGAAAACATACATATGGGACAAAAGACTAACTAAGGGGTATGGGACAGATCATTTATTGGGAAGGTGATTCTTGAGATGGTAGATAATGGGAAATTCAAGGAGGCTGGGATGTGTGAGATCAAAGGGGATCTACTAAGGAGGCATGCAAAGCAAGATTGGCTATTATTCCATTGGAGATCACAAGAGATCAAATTAATATTACATGCAGACAAACCAGGGGGCTAGGTGGATCATGACAGGGATTGGGCATAATCAACTGTGGAGGGAGTCTCTTTATTCCCTTTTAATTACCTGTCTGATTCTAGAGTATGCAGCATATAAGGCCAAATTTTGAAGTAGGTTTTGAAGGGGTATAATCAAATATCAGTCTACACAAAGGAGGTAAAACAGGAGAGTTAAGTTTTCCTAGTTAAAACAAGTACCAAAGTGTGTGTTTTATCACATGTCTTATTATATTTTTGCAAGGAGTTTCAACATTAAATATTTGCAATGAGCAAGCTTGAGGATCCTAGAGAAGAAAATAATGCTTAGGATAAGTTCATATTGGAAGATAGAAGAAGGAAGCAGAGCAAGATAATTCTCAAACTGTAGAAGATTTTTGTGGATATTAGTCTTGTGCATCATTCTGCACCACACCAGATGATATGGGCTTTCACAAGGCATATTGTGATCTAAGCTACTGAGGGGTTTCTAAAGTAAGATCTTTCCCAAATAACTCTTGATATGACAAATAAAATCTGATCAATACCTTATACTGTGGATCATCAACCACAACTCTTGGTTCTTACCAAGCTCAGTCAAGAGTTTTCAAAGAGTCAATTTCTTTCAAGATCCTGAGTACTGACTGATTTGTGTGATGATCTAGTTACACCAAGGACTGATTTTGTGGATGAGTGTCATCAATCAGGCTTCTCCTTGTAGTCCAAATCTTCTTAAGTATGTGATGGTTCTTGATTGTTCCAGGGATCCAAAGGAAGAAGAATAGACTGAGATATGAAAGGGGGGGAAAGCTGTATTTTGATCCTAGAAAAAAAAATATCAATGAAAGAAACAGAAAATGAATCTGATACAAAAAATCATCATGATCATGAAAAAAATTAACAATATTTATAGAAATTCCAATGCAGGTTTGCCTCAAGGAATTTTCCAGTCATCCACAACAAATGAGACAACAATGCTTGCTCCTCTCTCTACTTGATGGCTATAAATATATGTATCTAATGTATTTTTTTTTATTTTACTTTTGGATAGTTTCAATCAGTAAAACTTCCAACCTGGTGAGTGAGTTATGAGACTTCCCAGGAACAGGGTTGGCAGCCAGACTGTTTTGGTGCACCGTTGAGCATTTCCATGGTGTTCTGATAATGTCTCATCCCCCTGCCCCAAGGCATGCCAAAAACAAGGGGGGCTGTATTGATAGTTAGGACATAGTGGGAAGGGTGGGCAGTGGGTTGGACTCAAGTTCAGGAACTTAGAAGGTAGAAACCAGCATTGAAGGGGGAGGGTGAAGCCTAGGAAGTTAGCCACAAGCTTTGAGGAGGGGGGCAGTAAGGGGAAGGGGGAGGGGGGGGATTTTGTATCATCTCTGCTCACAGTTTGACAGCCTGTGATGGATCATCAATGTCCAAGTTACAATCAAGGACAAGAGTACCCATTTGATCCAACCCATCCATCTGTGGAATCTAACCCACCACCAGGCACTACCACCCATCTATGATCAGAACAAGATCATCAACACTAGCAAGACTATAGATTTAGAGACCATCTCTCTATCCCATGTTGCTCATCTGTCCCCACCATCATTAACCTGGTTCCTTCTTCAGCTAAGCTGTTACTTTCTTTGGCCAACCTGATGTCATCATGTTACACTTGAACCTTGTTTTTTTTTTTTTTTTTTTTTTTTTTTTTTTTAGCCGTTGCTTGCTTTTGGTATACTCATAGATTTGCCAACCCAGTTTCCTGCAGGAAACTAGTCTATTTTTAAGCCAAGATGACCACAAAATGCTATTTTTTTTGGCTCTGCCTTGGCACGCCGCTGTCGCTACCTGTAAAGGGGCACACCAGGGAGGGGCAAGGGTGGCACCGCTCGGCGCGCCATTTCCTCAAAGGTGTACCAACATTACCCGGCAAACACCTCTGGAGATCGATGACGATCACGATCAAACCTGAGAATAAAATGGCTCAAAGGTCGATAGAGCAAAGTCGCCGAGGCAACGGTTCAATTCAAAGCACCATGGATTCCAGAAGGTAGAAACCAGCATTGAAGGGGGAGGGTGAAGCCTAGGAAGTTAGCCACAAGCTTTGAGGAGGGGGGCAGTAAGGGGAAGGGGGAGGGGGGGGATTTTGTATCATCTCTGCTCACAGTTTGACAGCCTGTGATGGATCATCAATGTCCAAGTTACAATCAAGGACAAGAGTACCCATTTGATCCAACCCATCCATCTGTGGAATCTAACCCACCACCAGGCACTACCACCCATCTATGATCAGAACAAGATCATCAACACTAGCAAGACTATAGATTTAGAGACCATCTCTCTATCCCATGTTGCTCATCTGTCCCCACCATCATTAACCTGGTTCCTTCTTCAGCTAAGCTGTTACTTTCTTTGGCCAACCTGATGTCATCATGTTACACTTGAACCTTGTTTTTTTTTTTTTTTTTTTTTTTTTTTTTTAGCCGTTGCTTGCTTTTGGTATACTCATAGATTTGCCAACCCAGTTTCCTGCAGGAAACTAGTCTATTTTTAAGCCAAGATGACCACAAAATGCTATTTTTTTTGGCTCTGCCTTGGCACGCCGCTGTCGCTACCTGTAAAGGGGCACACCAGGGAGGGGCAAGGGTGGCACCGCTCGGCGCGCCATTTCCTCAAAGGTGTACCAACATTACCCGGCAAACACCTCTGGAGATCGATGACGATCACGATCAAACCTGAGAATAAAATGGCTCAAAGGTCGATAGAGCAAAGTCGCCGAGGCAACGGTTCAATTCAAAGCACCATGGATTCCCGCGTAGCTCTCACGTGTGCACAACATAGTTGACCGAATCAAACAAGTAATGTTGAATTGGGGGGGGGGGGGGAGGACAATCATCATAATGAAATAAGAGCATGGGTGGATCTTCAAACAATTAGCCAACTTGTACTCTGCATCTTCGAGACTGAATTGGAGCACTGACGGGGCGTTTTTAAGGATGAAGAAAACAGGGCAGCATGTGACTCGTTCATAGTTCACGGGTTGTCTCGAAAAAAAAACGAGATCGCATATGGGTTTATGATATTAAATCCTTATGATCGTAGTTGGGATTAGACATACTACATGCTCTATGAAGTTAGATAAGGAAAAAAAGTACTTCGAACGGGAAAAGATTGACTTAATATTCTCCGATTTCTTCTTCATCGGCTCCATCCAAACCGACCTCCTCATAATCTTTCTCCAGGGCTGCCAAGTCTTCCCTTGCTTCAGAGAACTCTCCTTCTTCCATACCTTCGCCCACGTACCTAAGATCCCCAGACAAAACCCATCGAATCAAAATCAGTCCCGGTGGTGTATGTAAGGGGGAGATATGGAGCGGTGAGTAAATAGATCAACAAAGATGACGGACCAATGAACAAATGCTCGTTTGCTGTAGAGCAAATCGAACTTGTGGTCCAGTCTGCTCCAAGCAGCGGCGATCGCAGTGGTGTTACTAAGCATGCACAAGCTGCGGCTAACTTTCGCGGTATCACTTCCGGGGACACAGGCCGGAGGCTCATTACAGATACCCAACTTGAATCCCGTGGGACACCAATCTACAAATTGAATGGTTCGTTTGGTCTTGATGGTGGCCACAGCCGCATTGGCATCTCGGGGCACTACATCACCACGGTAGAGTAATGCGCAAGACATATATTTGCCCTGGCGAGGATCACACTTGACCATTTGGTTGTTAGGCTCGAAGCAAGACATGGTCATCTCAGCAACGCTATTACTCTCATGGAACGCTTTCTCGGCCGAGATGATCGGGGCGTAGGTGGCCAATGGAAAGTGGATCCGAGGGAATGGGACCAAGTTCGTCTGGAACTCGTTGAGGTCGACGTTCAAACTACCGTCGAACCGCAAGGAAGCTGTGACGGAGGAGACGACTTGGGCGATCAGACGATTCAGGTTGGTAAAGCCTGGGGATTGAACGCCGAGGTTCTTTCGACAGATATCATAGATGGCTTCGTTATCGACCATGAACGAACAATCGACGTGTTCGAGGGTAGTATGAGTCGTCAGGACGGAGTTGTAAGGTTCGACGACCGAGCTGGACATCTTAGGGGCCGGATAGACCGCGAACTCCAACTTGGACTTTTTACCGTAATCGGCGCTAAGTCTCTCCAAGAGGAGCGCCCCAAAACCTGAACCGGTACCACCTCCGAAGGAATGAAAGACGAAGAAGCCCTGGAGACCGGTACAATTGTCGGCCAGCTTCCGGATTCGATCCATCGAGATATCGATCAATTCCTTCCCAACAGTATAGTGACCACGGGCGTAGTTGTTCGCCGCGTCTGGAGGAAGCGATTTCGTCAGTAACCGCGTGGGCCATCTCGTGTGGGCCGGGGCGATGAAGACCCACCCTCTTTGCCGGTGACCAAGGTTTCGGGATGGAACAGGCTGCGGTAGGTGCCGATCCGCACTTCATCTACCACGTTCGGTTCGAGATCGATGTAGACACTCCTGTTGGAGAGGTGGGTGATCAGCTCCGGGCGGCCTGCCTGGGCGCGTGCGAGCGGGAGGGCACGGCCGATCTCACCTTGGGACGTATTTTCCAGAGCCGGTCTCACTAAAGAAGGTACTGAAGCCATCATCACCCCTAGCACTAGGGGTGGTGATCCGACCATCTGGGCCCAAGCCTGCCAAAGTTCCCGAGGAAGAATCAGGACGGCGGGTTGCGAGGGGCAGGAACCGAAAGGAGCAAGACACTCACCGTGTTCGATGGTGTAGAGTTCCCCTGGGGAGCCCGATGGGCACGATGATCGGAGCCGGTCCAAGTTAATTTCCGAGGGCTTCGTCTGGGGAGCTGAGAGGAGGAGAACTTACAGCATGCGTTGCCCAACTGACAACCAGCTTGACCGACGTGCAAGCTGATGACCTCACGCATCGTGAATGGATGTGGGCTTGGTCAGAGAGCCAGGTAGGTTGAGAGGGATGACCTGTGGACGGAGAGGGAGTGAGCGGGCCGAAGCGACATCGGATCGGCGGAAAGACAGGCAGGCCAAGCACGCCGGCGGGAGAGGGCAAGCAGAAGACACCAGGGGACTCACGCAGAAGACACGAGATGATTGGGCTGGGAGCCGGACGACCGATGGATGGATGAGAGGATGAGCAGGCTGCGAGTAGGATGGAGGGGTGGTGATCCCGTATAAGTTACGACGGGGGACGAGACTGCTCAGGGTCAAGAGAGAGCAGGGAGAATATGGGAGGGGTGGACTGCGACGCTACTGCTGGCGGCGATGGAGGTCAACTCGGCTGGGCGAGGGTCAAGACCCAAGACTCACAAGACGATTTCAGGGGAGAATCGACGAGCGAGGAGAGGCACAGCACGATAGAAGCATCTCCCGGACTCACTAGAACCATCTCCCGGACTCACTAGAACCATATCCCGGACTCACTAGAACCATATCCCGGACTCACTAGAACCATATCCCGGACTCACCAGAACCATATCCATGGATCCCATCCACTCATCATCATCGAAGCATCCATCCTCAACACCACCCATACCAGGTTGGAAAAACAGAACAGGGAGGCTTATCCTGCTGATGAGAACATCTTGAATTGTCTTCAGAAGAACACCCTCGAATGATGACAAGCTTGGCGAGTCACCAGAGATCAGAGGATCATATCCTCTTACCTCATCACACCAACATCTCACCATCAGGTTGATAACCTGATCACTCTCAACTTGTCAAAGTTAAGCTCCAAAGAGCAAGCAGGAGATACAATCAGCCTCACCTAATCTTTTTGACCCCTCAAAGTTGATTCAGACTCTGATTTTGGAAACTAACCTATTATCAATGATCTATGAGAAATAAAAGACTTGGTCCCTTGAGTTATAAACTATCCACCATGCCATCTATTGAACTCAAAAGCTTCCAAATCCTGCCCAACTTAAGATTTCAGTTGCTCTTGCTGAAGAAATTTTTATTTTTATTTTTTTGGTGAATCTTTCAAGGAAATTTTTTAAAATTTGATTGAGAACCATCAGTAGAGCTTTCAGAATAACACCCAGAATGATCACACTTGCCACTCATAAGGCTTTTAAAATCCAAGAGGGACATCTCTCCTCAGAGGAATCTGTTTAGTAAATAATCAGTATTTCTACCTCAGGCTCCTCTAGATTTTGTATCCGTATGACTCTCTGAGGCTTTTAAATCCTCCAACCTTGTTTACTCTGTCTATCCTATAATCCAATATTCATTTTTAATCTGTGAAATAATGATGTACATGTCTGCATGGCAAATCTTATACTATCCTCAACCATAGTACATACTTTCATGACTTACATGAGCACTGTAAATCCTCCATAAAGAAATTCAAAACTTAGAAACCTCTTGAGCTTAGAGCTCTCCTTAATTTTAAAGAGCTTTCTTAGAGTTCCCACTGTAGTAATATCCAATTCACCTTCTACATGCACAATCCATTCACTCTCTTATTTCCTTGGTCTTTTAGCACACATGGAAGCCTTTCTTCCTTAGTAGTCTCCCTTCTCTAGCTTGCCTTATTTTTTTTCTATAAATAAAGACCTCTCTTTCCTCTTCATTGATTCCTTTCATTGAGAGATCATTTTACTAATTCTTGTTGGTAATACACTAATTCAAAATTTTTGGATCAATTGGACATTCTATTGTGGAATTTGTATCCCATTCATTAACAGGTATTAAATTTAAAAATTTGTTCTTTTGAAAGTTGACAGTTTGATCATTTGAAAACTCAAACATGTTTTATAATGAAACTTTAAATTTTTCTTATTGGTTTATTTTTTTTGGATAGCAATTTTAGGGAGCCTCTTGAGAGAATTAAACATGACTTTTAGACATAATTTCTGCTCTCATATCTATATACCAGAAGTTTTTTGTAACTCCAGATTCAGGGAAAACATTAAAGCTAACAAACACTCAACCCTTACAGCCCATGGATCTGGATTTATATATTCTAGCCTACCCATTAAAATGTGACCAGTGTGGTGGCTACTTATAGACATGACCTTAAGAGGCACCTACCAGCCAATATATGAGACAAATAGTCATCAAGAGTCACACAAGGAGATTCCAATCTGACAAAAGAGGTGAAAAAATTTTTCCTAAAAAAAAAGGATGCAACACAGTAAAAACATGATCAATTGTCTCTGTTGTGATCTACAGTACACCTCACACCAAGTGGCTGTATCTCAATGATTAGAGAAACCTGCATGCAATGGGTCAATGTGAGTTTGATTACCACCAACTGTGTTACCTTTTCCCCAAATAATTACAGGTTATGAGACCAGAACTGCAAGCTTTAGGATCCGGATTGAATTACACACTAAATTAAACACTAAAATTGAATAAAAAACAAGATTATGCAGTTAGGGGCGCACCAAATGGGTTCTTGGTGTATGGGGGGGGGGGTTGTGATGTACAACTCACACCAAGTGGTTGTAGCTCAATCATTAGAGCAACCTGCATGCAATGGGTCAATGTGGGTTTGATTCCCACCAACTTTTTTAACTTTTCCCCAAATAATTACAGTATAAAAGCAGAAATTAAAAATTCTATTGGTCATAATCAAGCAGAAAAAAAAGGAGGCACAGATTACCAAATGCAGAAATCAAAATGGCAACAAGACAATAGAGACAGCCAAGCAAGTGAAAAGAGCAGGAATGGATTAGGAAATTCATTGATGGCATGGCAGATGAAAGAAAGTTGAGGAGAATGGGGAGAGAAGTGTGGTGGCTATAAATAGAAATAGGCTCAGGATTGAAACACAAGCAACCTGGGGATGCAGAGGCCACAACACTTGATGCTTATCCTTGGGTCTTTTTCAGTACTCAAGAATTTCCAAACATTAAAAAATAAATTCCCCCACAAAAAGAACAACTCTGCATTCAAATGGAAGGCAGTAAATTCACTGTGGACATGTGAAAGGGGAAGTGAAGGAACACCCCATGAATTTTGTGCAAATACCAGATTACTATTGGTAAAAAAATAAGAGAATTCAAAGCAGATTGGTAACTCCAGATGAAGTATGGTTTTATGTTGTGAAAAGAAGAGCGAAAAGAAGAGCCATGGTTTATGGTCTGAGTATTGAATAATGCAACAGATATATGGGATGAAAGACTGGCTATGTTGTTTGGGAAGGATGATTGGTTGATAAGGTATTTTGTGGGACAACAAAGTGGGAAATTTGAGGATATTGGAATGTAGAATTTACAAGGGGATCTAAAAAAAGAGGCATGTTGAGGTGGATCAAATATTACAACATTGTAGATTGAAATAAATAAAATCAATGTTACCTGTAGATAGTTTTGGGCTATGTGGATCATGGGGAGGATTGGTTGTAATCAATTATGGAGGTGCATAGGAAGGGAGGAACAGGTGTGATGAGTTCAGAGGGATTACTTATTTATTCTTTACCTATCCTGTTTCATAGTTGTGTATAAGGCCAAGGTTTACATAAAATAAATGGATAACTGAATTATAAATAAAAAAAGGGAGTCATCAAGATAAGTTTAGAATTATTATATTCATTATTTTAGAAGTGTGTGTTATTTTGGAGCTTATGGCTTTTTTTTGAGGGGCTTCAAAAGTAACTTAGTTGCAGAGTATGGGTTTCAGAGCTTGGAAAAGATGATATTTCTTGGGAATAGGGGGATATAAAAAAAAAGAGAGAAAGTTAGAGCAAGATAATTCCTGGATTGGAGCGGGATTTGGAAGATATTAATCTTGTACATAATTTCTTTAAACAGTTTGTAATCTGTGCGGATTAGTGTGGGAGAGGTCACTTACAAAGGCAATGAGTAAGACAATAGAGATTAAAAGGAAACTTGATAGGGGTTCTAACTTGAGAAAGACAGGGAATTATTTGGATTGAAAGTAATTTTTCACAGAAGAAAACCAAAGAAAGAAATTAGAATTTCCCATCTGAAGAGTAAAATAAAGGTTGGACTGGTGTACAATAAGTGAGAAGCACACAGATAGATGAAGTAAAGTTGCAAGAAAGGAGTAGGAAAGTGGAGAGTAAGGGGGATATTTATCCATTGTGGCATTTAATATTCAAGAAGGGGTGCCTCAAGGGAGGAGGAGCAATTCATTCAATATTTTAGATGCAACCAAGCAGTTAACATTTTTCAGTGAAACAAGAGTAAGTTAAATAGTGATTCAAAGATTTATTATGAGTTTTTAATTTAGTATCTCTTTGTGAAATTCTTTTCCTAAAAAAAAGGAATTATTTCTTTTATTAGTTTCCATCTACAGAAGCTTTTGAAATAACCAAAGAAGGTTTAATTTAATTTTTTTGGGTAATGTTAAATTCACAGCTCATTGAGCTGTGGAAACGGTTGAAATTGGGCCGTGTGGCACGCCACACGGTCCAATCCAAGCCATGTATGAACCCCCATGGCTCAAAGAGTTGTGCGGCCCACCCAGCCTGGTCCAATGGCGTGTTGGATTCCACACGACTACATTTGAGTTGTGTGGAGTTGTACACAGCTCAAATGTAGTCGTGTGGAATCCAAAACGCCACCAGATTGCGGTGAGCCAAAGAAAGAAATGGAATGAAAAGGCACTAACATAACCTATGAATGAAATAAAGCTTCCAAAAAACAGGAATCAACCAAAAAATCAAAGAGATCAAACAATGTTGATTTTTTGGTTAAAAAAAACAAATAAATAAATAAATAAATAAATAAAAAACAAAAAAAAACTGGGACTATTCAATGTACTAGCCCTAAAGTAAAAAGACCCAAAGTAAAACACAAGTAACTGGACTAGCCCTAAACTAAAAACACCAAAAAAAATCACAAGTAACTGGACTAGCCCTAAATTAAAAACACCAAAAAAAAAAGACAAGTAACTGGACTAGCCCTAAATTAAAAACACCAAAAAAAAGAAAAGTAACTGGACTAGACCTAAAATAAAAACCAAAAAATACAATTTAAACTTGTGTTAAGCTGATACCATCATAAGGAGTAAAATACTCCTTATGATGGAATCAGCCCAACACAAGTTAAACTAAGTTACCATTAAAATCTCAATCAAAACACTCAATATAATGAGTTTAACTCAAAAAACTCAACATAATGATGTTCAAAATGTGATAATCCTTTATATTAATAGAACTTTTAAGCTGCATGAGAATTACAATTTATATGAAACCCAATGATTAAATGAAGTCAAAGTCTATCACAATCTAGAATACATTTGAATTTGATCTTTGAGATGATCAACCCAACCAGAGGCTTTTTTAGAAATCAAGGAACATGGTTTTTCCACAATGGGAGGGATTGGAATCATTTCTTCCTCAATTACCAATAGAACCCAGTGGTTATTGTTTACAAATGAAATGAACATTGGATCTGATTGATCAGTAACACCATTTTTCATTGGAGTATAATTATCACATGAATCCAATGAAATGAAACATATGGGTCTGGAATATGTGTCTGCTATGATTTGATCCATATCTAATTTAGCCAGCCATTTTGAGGAGAGAATATTTTCATTGATGTCTTCAAAATCAAGTCTTTGTTTAATCTTTTCAACCTCCTTTGCAACACCAAGCATCTTAATGTATCATGCCTTATGTTTCTCCAATGTTTGTATCATTTATTTTCTACATTTAAACCAACCATGTTCTTCATAACCAAGAGATTTAGAAATGACTCTAAATCTGCAATTCCCATCTCCAATTGGATCCCAAACCTTACCCAAGAACTTATGGAATTTATTGGGTATTTGATTGAGGTATTTCAAGTTTGGTTCCTATCATCAAAAATAAATTAGTATTCATTTTTTAATCACATCATTCAAATTAATACTCATCAAAGATGAGCTTCTGGTTGAGCTTTGCTGCATATTTTCTTCCTCTGCAGAGGATTATGATTCCAAATTAAGTGGTCCCAATTCACTTTCAGTCTCTTCATCTGAGCTATGAAATTCAGATTCAGATTCTGCCAAATTTGACTAACAATTTGTCATTAGTTAGTAAATAAGTTCATTAAACCAAAAAAATGAACATATCCCAAAAGAAAATACTTACAATATTTTGTCTTTTATTATTTGGAGCCCTTCTAGTCCTTTTTTCCCCCTTGAGTTGTTTTTCAACATGCTCAAACCAAGATGGTTCTTGCCGTGTATCTTTCAATTTTGGCCTGCCCCTACTTGATTGTAAGACTTTAGGTTCAAGTCTTGGCTTTGATTGATATTTTGTAATCTTCTGGATGATATACTTCAATAGTCTTCTTTTCTCATGATCTGGAGATTCCAAGATCATTGCATTCACTTTTTCACATAACTGAGGAATTCTTAGCATTTTGTTGAAATTGCACTTGAAAAATTCAAAAGGATCAACCATTAGTGAATTAGGAATCATTAATCAAAAAGTATTAACCACATAGTGATTTGAACAATCAAACTTAAGCCAACTTAGAGAAATAGAACTGCAAGGGTCTAGTCCAACCTCCACCAAGGATTAAAATATTTGGGTACCACAGATCCTCTGAATTTTAGACGGTCACCTAATTGGTGGGAACAGGGCAAACCCATAGTCTTGGAATATGACTTGGTGCACACTTGGCCATCATGATCACATTTCAACTTCTCAAATTGTTCCCTAATAGTATTAATTGCCTCTAAAGAAAATTTGTAACCCAATGGTAACAGTTCAGGAGGAATAACTGTCCCTAACTTGATTTGAGAGTTATAAAGTGACACATGAACCAATTTAATTTCATTCAAAAATTTTCCATCAAGGCTTTTCCAAAAATTCAAAATTTTTCCAAAAGAGTTTGCAAGGAATTGTTTGAGACTTGCATGGGCCCCTTCAACCCAAGATTTTTTTTGTTTCCAAAATCTGGGTTTATACAAGTCCATGCTGTTACAAACGTCTCTTTGATAGGGAAAATGTTATATTCCTTATACTTGAGTACATCCTCATAGTCTTTCAAGAAACATTATACAAGTCAAAAGGTCAGAAACCAAAACTAGGAAGAATAAGAAGCAGTGATTTGGAACTACTCTGAGTTCTGCATCATTGACCTCCACCTCCTCCTTGGTCTTTGAGGCCCCATACTTTGCCCACAGAGTCATAAAGCTTTTCCATCCTTCAACTTCATTAAAAAAGCACGCTTTAAAGTTTTTTTGTATGTTTTTAGACAAGTACCAAGTGCAAAATTGTCTTGATGACTGAGGCAAACTAGATTCAATAGCAAGAATGAGAGCTTTTTCACGGTCCGTCACAAGGACTTTTGGAAGTCTCTCAGGATCATAAGCCAACTGCTTTAATGCATTTACAGACCAACTGTTGAACTCAAAAGTTTCTTTTGTTATAAAAACAAGAGCTTTTGGGAAAGTTTTCCAATTGGATGTCATTCCTACAACATGCAATAGCAGGATTTTGTACTTATTTGTCTTATAAGTACAATCCAACATAGCAATATGATGGAATTGTTTTGAAAGCTTCACTGCCTCAGGATGTGCTAAGTACAGGGCTTCCAAGTGACCCTCTCCACTGAAGTTTGACCAGTGAATCCAACTTGTTTCTTCAAGCTGTTCATAGAGTACCTCCATAACACTTTTCCCCTCTAGTTCTGCAAGCGTTAAATTCCGCTTAGTGTTTCAGATTGTTTGGTCATCAACATAATCCCCTCCATCAATCTTGCTCAATTTCCTCTTAAGCTGCAACATATTGAGCCCATAATTCATGCCTTCTATTAGATTGTCTAAGGCCACCCCCAAGATTCTCCTCAGTTGAGGATGCACAGAGGGATGTTCAGATGGTTGATGTTTATGTTGGGTTTCTTTGTAGGAGAGTCGCCACAAGGGGTCTGCCTTTGTGTGACTTGCACGGATTAAAAACTTCCACCCAACCTTCCTTGTGTGAGTTTGTCTAGACCCTTTGGTAAGAAGTTTTCCCAAATAGGAACCATGGAAATCACAGGCCAAATCCACATATTTATCTTTCTTTGATTTAAAAACCATCCAAGCATAACCATGCTTCATAGCCCATGTTTGAAACTAGTTTTGGGCCTCTTCCCTAGTAGGAAAATTTCTCACAGGAGGTGGTTCAAGTGGATCTTGCACCAGTTCAATGGTTAGGTTTTGTAGTTTCATAGTTACAGGCACCCCATAAGTTAGTTTGAATCAAATTTAATCCAGAAAAGACCTCCTGTAACATAAAATGTTACTCATGAACAGAGGTTGCATCCCACTGGGAAACATTTTGTTCCTCAATTGTCACCCTTGATGAGGATGCAATTGGGGCTTCCAATGTTTCATTAGCCAAATCATTCTTTTCTTTTTCCAAAGCTTTGTTGATGGCACTATCAATGTAGACCTTCCATGCAGCCATGTCAGAAGAAGGAGGGCTTGCCACTGTTCCCATGCAACAAAATGCAATGGTATACTTTAGTTTTAAATCCAACTTTCAATTGAACAAACAAAGTTTGCTCACTTTTAAGTTGAGAAAGAATTTCTGGCAGGTTTTTATATGATTTCAATTCTCACTTTAATTTCACTTTGGTTTCACTTTCAAGTCACTTTGGAATCACTAGGTGTGGAACAACAATCCCACAAAGTACACATTGATCCCAAATTAGGGCTGAGGGAACCCAAGTGTGGTCCAGGGGGTGCCCAAAATTCTGGCACAACTTCCGGGGGGTTGCGCACCCCCAAAAACGGCTCCTATACTACCCCCAGGGGTTGCGTGTGTTTGGAACGGCCTTTTGTAGTTGTCTATGGGCCCCCATGGCTTATTTGAGCTGTGAAGGGCCCTAAACAACTACCACATGGTTGGAGCCATAAATTTATCATCACCCAATTTTTTTCCCACATTTGATTGGGTTCTTACTTAATAATTCATCCTTTCTGTTTTTTTGCGCCACACTTGTCACACCTAATGATCCATTTACCTCCCTCAACAAGGCAAAAAATAATCCTCTGTTAATGAAACTTCCCACTAACAACCTGAGTAATTCTTTCAATTGGAAAAATTCTCTGCTACTGTCCACGCTTTTCCTCAAAGATTGTAACCTCTATCTATTGGAAAAAATCTACCCTTGCTATCTCCACTGCCTAATCCAACCTCTTACATCTTGCCTCAGTAATATTTGATGAAAGTTTCTGCACCAGTCTACTATGCTCCTTCAAGTAAATCAATATTACATTTCAGGTTGCTTATCAGGCCAGGAAGCCCATGGGCTAGCCCATACCCAACAGGTTGAAGGTTGTGTTTAGGCTTAATCCTCAGAAGAAAATTCAATTTTGAGGAAGCCCAGCAGGCTTTGTTGATTTGGTCAGAAAATATGTATTTGGGCTGCTATTCAGGCACCCAATTAGAGATGGGGGAAGGGTTTGAAGAAAGTTTTTGAAAAATCAAAGGAGGCAAGTCTGGTGTATATATGGTGTTGTATGAGTGTGTGGGAAGGGATTAGTGGTGCAGCTGCATCCAAAGGGGTGAAACCAAGGATTCAAAGCTGGAGAATGGGGGATCAGTGTCAGGGTGATGTGGTCTGGATGAGTCTTGGATAGACCAGGGATTTGAAGAGGTTCAGGGGAGAACTAGCCTCCCTTTCTTAAAGCTACTAATCCCTCACCTTCTTCATCATTCAGCCAATATGTGTAATCCTCTTGCAAAATGTTCATTGCTTCATCAGAATCAACCAAAATGCCTTCAATGATCAAAAAAGGGGTTGGGGTTCTGGTAGTTGGTCATAAAAAATCAAACAAACAACAGCAAACAACAAGCAAAATGTGGGACTTCTTTGAGAGAAAAGAGACAGGTAAGTATGGTTTTTTTGGGTGCATTTCTGTTTTTCAATTTCTAATCAAATAATCTTTCATATGATCAGGTAATGGTGTCTGGGAAATTTGCAAATATTGCAAGGCTTCTCTTTGTGGGACAGGGGACTCTGGGACAAAATACCTTTTTGTTAATGATGAGATATGTGCACAGTCAGGGGACTCATCTGGACCACTAATACAAACACTATTTAATACTGAAAAGGGAAAGGTTTCAAATTGGAAGTTTGGCCTGAAGAACGCAAGATTGAAGATAGGGAGGATTATTGTTAAGCATGATTATCCATTCAAGATGGCTGAGCATGAAGGATTCAGGAAATTTTCAAAGCAAGTACAACCATTATTTCAACCAATTACTCAAGATGATTTTAGAATTGATGTGATGGATTTATATAATAGCCTCAAGGATTCAATCCATATCATGTTGGAAAAATTAGAAAACATTTCACTTACAACTGATTTATTGAAATCCCCTCAAAATGATGGCTACATGGTTGTTAAAGGTCATTTTATAGATAATGAATGCACCAGGGGGAAAATGGAGGCACATTGTAGCATGTGCCACCCTGTAAAAGTTTTTCAACTTGGTTAAAACTGGGTTGTAACTCTGTCCAAATTCAGGCAATCTATCCAAATAACTCCCAAATACCCACACCACAACTTCTGTTGAAATAATCTATAACAAATTTTCAATCAAATATTATTCATGCTTGAAAGGAGGTTCAATTCTAACTCAAGTTTTCTTTAAAATTGCTAATATATTCTATTGATGTATTGTCAAAAAATCAGTTTGATATATGTTATACCAGTATTTTTTAATTTTTCCATTCTTGGAAATTCATTATAAAATTTGAAGTATTTTCCCAAAAGAATTCAAAGTTAAATGAATAAATTGATCTTGGGAGAATTTGACTGCTGTTAATCTGGACCTTGAAATTTGTAAAAAAAACCCATTCAAGCTTGTTCCTTATTCATTTCAAAGAAGAAAAAAAAGGAAATCTATCCCGTTTTCATACTCACAAGGATGGTCCTGTATATGCATCAAAACTTTGATAAAAATCTGGTATTGAAAGAATATTTACTGAATGATTTAAGCTTTTAAATAGTTTTTCATAAAATTATTATTTCCAAAAAAAAAAATTATATTGAGAGTGTAATTAGCTATTTTATTCATACTACAAGAATAATCCTCAAATTTTATAAATTTTTCAGGGCCTTTCACCCATGTTTTTGATTGATAGTGAATAAAACCATCACTCTTGTTTTTGATTTTCCATCAAGGTCAGGAATGTAAATATTAAATTTCTGAAAAAACAATCAAAGAAGTTGATTATTTAAATAAAAAAAAGACACACATTTTTGGAGCTAAACTTCTTGAAGAAGCACAATTTTTCAAATTAAAAAAAAATAATTTTTTATTGGTTAATCTTGTTGTCTTATTATGCAAAGCTGAATAATTAGCTTCAAAAACCCCAAAACACAAGTGGATTAAATTAATCAGTGAGTCATTAATATAAAACCAACGTATAATTTCTTTTCAATTTTTTTCCCCTTGTGGATATTCCAGTTTGTTGATAATGTTGTAGAAAATCACTTTATTAGGATATTTTAAAAGCTTTTATTATTTACCTGCCCTCCTAATTTACCCACAGCTTTCTTGGTTTGATATATTTTCATGATGGGGTGTAATCTATTGTTGGTTCTTTTCATTTACTCCGTAGCATGTTCTTTTTACCAAATAAATTTTAAAATATCATCCACAGGGTGTTTTTAGACTACATTATTTCTAAATTTGTCAAATAGCATTTTTAACCATTCAAATATTCAAAAGTTTTGGAAGCTACCCTTCAACAAACCTTGGTCAATTTCTTTCCAAATGATGAATTGTCTTTAAGTTTTTATGAGTGAAATTTGGTTGGTTTATTATGCACCCATCAATTTTCTTGTAATTTCTCTCAAATTTTTTACAGGTTGATATAATTCATAAAACAAAATCGCAGTTTTTTCTCTTGGAAAAGGGGGGGACACAGATTCAAGGTATTTAAAATTGTGGAAATTGAGTTTCAGCCCCTTCAAGATATAATTAAAACCCAGGGTTGATGGAGTTATCCATGTTGAAAATATGGGATTTGTTGTTTAATTCTCTGTTTAAAGGATACCCAATGTAAATTAATTCTGCAAAAGTTTCAAAATTTAGACAGAAATTTCCCCCAGACCTTTGGGAAAATGTCTGGGGGACAATATGCATTTAGGATTGAAAAAGAAATGGCATGCATATACACAGTTTGCTTGTGCATGGCTCCAAAAAATTCTTCCAAACAGGTTTTATTTTTTTTTCTAAAATGAATCATACTCCAGTTAAATCAAAATTATTTGGAAAGACTGCGGCATTCATGAAACCAAAAAAAATCCCAAAAAATTAATATTGAACAATCCCCCATCTGAAAATATTTTGGGATGTGGTATTCCAGATGAATTCAAATTGTTTTAAAAACTTAACCATTAATTTGTGTTCAATTTTTTAAATTCTTCCTTAATCTGGTTTGGAGAATTCATTCAAAAAATGAATTTCTAAAAATCCCCTCCTTTTTCAATCAGCATTAATAATAAATAAGATTTTTCCTGCTCAACAAAAATTATCAATAAATTAAATCTTTGTTTTTGGGATGAAATCTTAGTCCAACAGTCTTTTTGGTTGGTTTGATTCAAGCTGGTGCCCTGCTATGAATATTTTCTTGTTTTATGAAGCCTTGGCAAACAAACAACTGGATTTAAAGAGATCAATGGATGGTTTTATACATTCTTTTAGGGAAAAATGAAAAAAATCTGGCAGACTAAAAATAAAAACAGAGATAAGATCAAATAGTCCTGGGATGAAACTAAAAGTGTATTTAGATTTTAAAAGCATTGAAAAAGCATTCCACTGGTTGAGAGTCTGTTTGATTTTTTTTTTCTTTTAGTTTTCTGTTGGATTTTTCCTGTCAAGAATCTTTAAGCATGGTGAAATTTTTAGTAAGTGAGAAAGTTAAAAAACATTTCTGAATTTTTTCAGCTGGAAAATATTTCTGATAAATGATAGGTTTCATAAATAATTGTGAATGAAGAATTTCAAAGTCATCTTCCGTTCTCAATTAAAGCATTCCATTGATGCCCTTATCTGGTCTTGTCAATTCTAAAATTGAGTACTTGGTAAGTAAATCCAAATAACAGGATAAATTAACAAAAAAGTTATATTATTTTGGAATGATAGAAGAAATTGAAGGCCCAGTTATAGGCACAACCAAAATTATTATTTTTCATAATTATGCTTCATTTTTTGTGATCTGCATTGTAAATAGGTTAATTTAATTGCCTTGAAATTTTAAGCTGATGTCCTTTGTGAAAACTGGAATGCATGTGCATTTTATCAGAAGTAGAACTGAATTTGCTGTTGGTTTCAAAAGAATTACATGTTTTTTATTTTGGAGGTTTTTTATTTTGGAGATATGATTTTATTAAACTCCAGTTACACCAGAGTTATTTCTTTCAGTAACACCAGTGTGCCTCTGTTTTCCCCCTGATGAATGGAAACTGAACAAGAAAATTATATAATTCAAAGAACTCCAAGCTCCATATACTGGAATTTCAATCAGTGAACAAAAAGCCTAGACCCTTCATGCTTAGAACTTGATAGATAAATTTTCATTTATTACTACTGATAATGCCAGCTATAATCATAGTGAAATAAACCAAATACCAAATTTACTTCCTGAAGGTCCAAAAAATGAATTAGAGTTTGGTGGAAAGTTTCTTCATGTTAAATGTGCAGCTCACATCCTCAACCTTATTTTCAAAGATGGATTGAATTTTTCTTGTGATGCTATCAACAAACTCAGATCCATCATTAAGTTTGAAAGGGTTTCCAAATAAAGAAAACATCACTTTGAAATTTCCTTTGATATTATTGGGATCTTGAAAAAATAACTGAATGAACCTACTATTGATTTTCCAAAACCATTGAACTCAAACTATGAAATTATTTTTTCTGCCTTTCCATACAAATAAGCATTCCAGCATCATCAGATTTCAAACTCACAGTTTTTAGACTGCACCTCTGAGGCTGAATGGCTTTTTCCTTAATCCAAAGGACATAAAATATCATCTAAAAGTTTCATCTCAAGAATTTGGAAATGATCATATTGCCTCAATATTTTAGCCAATGATTGATAATTTTTGCAAGTACTGGTCCAGCATGAAGGAATTTCTAGCTGTTGCAAATTTTTTTGGTCCTTGCTATCAGTTCAAATACATAGAATAAACCATTTCAAGGGCTATGAATATTGAATCAGTTCATAATAGCATAAAATACCTCAGAAAAGAAATATATCTATTGCTTCAATCTTATTCTCCCAAATCATCAGTGGAAAAAAAATAAATCTAGTGAAATTTTTGAAAAATCCTATAGAAATTCCAAATCAGATTGTTTTTGAAAGTTTTTACAAGGAAACACACAATCTCAATCAAGAAATCCTTTGTCTGAATTGTATTTATATATTAAATAACTTTGATTGAGATAATGGAAAGCAATTCTGAATTTATCTTACTCAACTGGTTGAAAGAAAATTAATTTCAATTTACAACATTAGCTTATTTAGAAAAGACAATGTTGATGGTTCCAATGACCTCTATTGCACCAGAATTGGTAAGAATAATCTCCTTCTTTTATGATGTTTTGTGTGATGGTCAATTCATTTTAATTTTTACTCTTTTAGGACTTCTCTAAAAGTGGTTGTGTTTTGGATGAATTTAGAATAAAACTGGCTCCAGAGGCCCTCTCAGCCTTGATTTGTAGTCAAGATTGGATGAAAAATGGAATATTATTTCTTGAGATTTTCTCTCTATTGATCAAAAATCTTTGTTTTTACCTTCTACCTGCATATTTTAATTATTTGAAATTGCATCACCTTTTTCCAAAATTTTGTGGAGATTTTTGATAGCACAGGAAACAGATTTCAATTAAAAAACAAAAAAAAGGGTAGCCTGCTAACTGGACCAAAACTAAAAAAATCCCAGATGTTTGGGCTTGGGTTGGGTTTGGGCTTAACAAAACTTGCCACATAGCCGGAAAAACAAAGCCCAATTATGCACAGGCTGGTTTTGAGATCACCAAAAAGGGGTGGACCCACCCAATAATCACCCTGAATGATACTCAAGACTACACTCTGGCAGATATTCCAGCCTCTTCAAATCGCAAGTTAGGGCACACATATTTTACATTTCAATAGTTAGCATACTTCTAATCCAGAAACTTTATTAAAAAAAATCATGTACAATATAGCCCCTTCCATTTGGTACTATTTTTCATTTAAAATTTTTTCCAATTTCCATATAGATTATACAGTTCTATTGAATACATTAAGTGACTATTCCCATGGTCAAAGTTGCTCCTCCAATACTTTATTTCACATGAAGATCTGCTTTTTTTATCTTCCCAAGGTTTAATTATATAAGAGACTGCTTTTTATATCCATTTGAAATTCCTTAGAAATTAATCATCATGTATTCTGAGAATTTTGAAAGTCAGCCACAACTTGCCTTCTCTTTGAAACTCCTCACTTCTCCATTTCATTTTGAGCTGGCTTGTTTGATTCCATTCCCAGCCAGACAAACTGAGAATTCCCTTGAAGCATTCCCCAGATTCCTCAAGATTCCTCAAAGAAAATCCTTTCTTCCTTTAGAATCCCTTATCAATTAAATCCCCTTTAGTTTTCATCCTCAAATTAGTATGGATTTGTCTAGTGAAAGTAAAATCAATTTCTTTGTAGTTCCCAGTTCCGCTCCCATTCTCATATTCTTGTAAAATCTGACCATGGATCTTCCTTGTACCTCATCTCCTTGCAGAGAAAATTCTCATTCCAGGAACACCAATGGTAGATTTATTCCTACTTATGGTGCAGCCCAAACTTTCCAAGGCAACCCCAAAGTTCAATCCACTTCCCATAGAAACCTTGCATCACTTGAAATTAGATCCAATCCCTCCTCTCACTCTTGTGCCACCTCTATCTTGCAGTTTAGTTCCAAAAGCTCCTCTTGAAAGTCTGAAATTGTGATTGAAACTCAAGCTAATTCCCAGGGAAGCTCTGGCAACCCATAGGATTTTTTGGCTTCCTTTATCTTTAGACTAACTGCCATTTTTTCCAAAAAAAATGGTGACAGTGCTAGGTTCAAGAAACCCAGAATGAAGCAAACTGATAAATTTAATGGAAAAAATACCCATAAATTTAGGCCTCTAATTCAAAATTTTAAACTTTTCTTCTTTGAAAATCCATCCTAATTTTGAAGAAATTCAGACAATTTTCTTTATGCTACTATGTATCTTTATGGTAAAGCCAGAATTAGGTTTAAAACATATTCCAGTCAGATTGAATTGACAGATCCCAATCAACTTATTGAAAATTTGATTGATTTCAGAGAACAACTATTCAACTTTTTTGACAACCCCCAAAATAAAAACACCACAGAAAATAACTTAGAGAACTTGAAGATGAAGGAAATCAGCTGAAAGTTGGATTAAATTTACAAATTTTCTTCTATTAAATATCAAATAGACACAAAAAAGCCTCCCCTGGTGTACATTTTTACCAAAGGGTTGGCACCTCAAATACTAATTCACAGTAAATTCACAGAGAAAAAAATCACAAAACTTGATCAAATTTGAATCATGGATCTCAATTGGGCTCATTAAGAGTTTTTTAATTGAGTATTACAAGGCAAAAAAATAAGACAAACTTCATGAAAGCTACATATAAATCTTCCAGCTCAAAGAAAGAGTCAAAAGCTTGACCCTCAAAAAAAGGAAAACTCAAACCACCTCCAAAAAAAAGCTACTGGCCAAGCTCAAAAACGCTTTTGAAAATGGTGTTTTGAAAGATAACAAATGGCTTTGAAAATAAGAGTAAAGATCTTGTATGTATTGTGGGGGGAAGCACTCTCTCAATGAATGTAAGAATGATAAGGAAAATGAGGAAAAATGAAATTAAAAAAACTAGCTTGTATTTCTATAATGTGCAAAGAAAACCACTCCCTTTTCCCAAAACAAGCCTTTTCCTCTATTGAACTCTCTGAGCCCCTCTTAATTGCATGAGACTCATCTCATTCTCTTTGAGGGAGCCTTGTTTCTATTCTGTTCTTCTTGAAAAAGATGCATATATCTCTTTTATTCTTGAGTTCTTTTTAGACAGATTTAATTTGGTTTTTTTCAAAGAAACACCTCTAACTATTTGACTGGCAACTGCTACAACCATTTCCTCTCCTGGTACTATTTTCTGGAGATTTAATTTTCCCACTTCCCCAGTCTTTGGATGGGATCTCATAATCTTGTAAATACCTAGTATTGATTAAATAACCCTAGGCCTTGTTTTTGTTTGTGTTGTTAACACTGATATATACTGGTGTAGATTTCTGATAAAACCTCATCAAGCTTGGAATAAAATTTTGATTCAATCAGTACAATCAGACTGCACTATACTAGATAGCACTTGTTGCACAGAATTTCTGCAGCTCTCTGTCCTTTCCACTTTTTCTTCAAATTATTTTCTTAAAAAGTCTAGTACCTTTGAATATTCTCTTGAAGCAGACCTTTGATTCTTTTTTAATTGAAACACAATGATAAAAATAATATTAAACTTGATTAATTCAAGAAGGACATGAAATATTGAGAAGATATAAAAGCCAAATCCCAACACCTTATCATGATTTCCCTGAAATATTTTCTGAAAAAATGGCAAAACAAACTCCCCCTTCAAGGCAATATATCCTTAAGATAGAACTCATTGGATGTCCTCCTCCCAAGATTCTGGTTTATGCTTCTTTTAAAAATTAAGCCAAAGCATTGTGAAAATAAATAAACAACAATTTAGCTAAAGGTTTTCCTTGAAAAAATCATTCTTTGACAGTTTTTCCAGTAATATTTGTTCCTAAGAAAGATGGCAGTCTTTTCTTATTTTTAAACTAATGACTTCTCAACAAGTTAACTTGTAAAGATGTCTATCCCATTCCACCTATAGGGAACCTTATCAAAATTTTCCATGGAAAAAAATTCTTTAAAATGATCAATCTTTGAGGTGGGCCTGGAACTTGATTTGAATGTCTGAGGATCATGAATGGCTCACCCTAATGAGGAATAGTTTTGAAATCTTCAGGTATCTTTTCATGAATTTTTGCCTCTGAAATTCTCCCTTGTATTTCCAGTATTTCTTCAAGGATATCTTCTCTGAACCTTTTGAAACATACATGGTTTTATATCTTGAGAGTATTCTTATTAGGGAATATCAGAGTTAAGAAAACCCGCCATTTTTCAATGGCAGGTATCAACCCAAATCAGCCATTTCAAACCCGCCATTAAAAATCAAAAAAAACCACTTGTTTCACATAAGAAGTGTCAGAGTTACCTGAAAATACATGGGTTTTTTAAAATAAATTATTTGAAGGCTTTTAATGCCTCAACCACACATATCCACGTCATCACCCCTGGTTTCAACCTCCAACCTCATCAGAAAAACTCTACCTCCAACCTCATTGGAAAAATTTGATTCATTGCTCTCATCTCTTCCTATCCTCTTTGTTTCATAACTTCATCACTCTGATAAATTCATTGCTCTCATCACCTCATCACTCTCATCTCTTCCTATCCTCTTTGCTTAATCACTCTCATCCCCCCATCACTCTCATCTCTACCTATCCTCTATGCTTCATAACTCTCATCCACTCATCATTTCATCAATCTAACCACTTTAACACTCTCATTGCTTCATCACTCTCATCACTTTATTGCTTTCATCGCATCCTAAATCTCATTTCTTCATTTCTTCATTGATTCATCCCTTCATCCCTATTTTAATCACATTCTAACTCTTATTGCATCATCAATTCATTGCTTCATCCCTTCATCCCTGCTTTCATCACATTGCTTCATCACTTCATCCCTCTGACTCTTTTCAAATGGCCCCTCAGCAAACCCCCCCTGCAAGTCCACTCAAAAATCCAATCTACCAAAGAAAACATCCCCAAGGAACTCTGCATCCAACAATCCTCCCCCATCAGATTCCAAAGGCTCAAGTCAGCTCAAGAGAGCTGATCACATCATCCTGGTAAACTGGATTGAAATTCCCTCCAACTATGATGCTTGCTTTGGATCCAACAATGAAACACAAGTTTGAAAACCTCCATCATTTAATTTAAATGGTTATCTCCTGATGGCCAATGAAATAAAGAATAAAACAAAGTTAGGCTGGCTCTTTCATCCAAACAGATGAGGAAGAAATCCAAGATTTATCAAACCAAAAATTTCCCCTTTAGCCAATGCTGAAAAGCCCTATTCTTTCCCTGTCTCTGTATGTTTCCCAAATCATCTCCCATCCAGATACTACAATTGATTTGAGGATCAAGAAGGGATTCAATTCATTGTATTAAATTTTGAGGCTTGAAAGCCCTATTTTTTCCACATTTCTTTATGGTTTTCAAGTCATATCCTCCCATCTTGTTCCCTCCCATGCAATTAATTTGCTTGGGATGAGGATCAAGACAGGATTTGATTAGTTGTATAACATTTTGAGGGAAATGGCTGTTTTAAAATCCAAATTTTTTCACACTATGGGATTTGAACCCATGACCTCAACATTGATGAGTGATGCTTTAACCACTAAGCTAAGTGTGCCATTGCCAGATAGGCCAATGTGCCTTTACAAATGCTCAGCCTCATCATATAATCAAAACTGGCTAACAATGATCATCCCAGCTCACAATCTTCTTATCACACACTTGAAATAATCATCCCAGCTCACCATCTGCTCATCACACACTTGAATTGATACCCCATGGAAATTGATTGAGCAATCAATCCCAAATTGATCAAGCAATCAATTACAAATCAATCTAGAAATCAATTGACAATCAATTGAGCAATTAATTTGCAATTGGTTGCTTTATCAATTTGCAATTGATTGAGAAATTGACTTGCAATCAATTGAGAAATTGATTCAAAATTGATTGGAAGGGAGGGGGGGGGAGCTTACGTGGCAGATTGAGCAAGGAGGTGGGAGGGGACCTACAGGTTGAATGATCAAAGGATCAGCAACCAATGAGGGGTAGGAAGAGGAGGAGGAGGGGGGGGGGGGCTTACAAGTGGTGCCAACCAAAGGAGAAGGGGAGGTGTTGGGTGAGGTCAAGTTGATGGGTGAGGTGATGGTGGCTGGTGAGGTTATGGTGGTGGGTGAGGATTTTTGGTGAGGAGGAAGAAGGAGTGGACTGGTGGTTAAAAGTTCAGTTGGCTTTTTTGTGTTTTCAGCTTGCTGCCAGGAAGTTTTATTTGACATGTTGAGAAAGATGGTGATTTGATGTGGGGTGATTAGATTATGATGGGATTTGTTTGAAGCAATGGAGATATGAAGCAATGGAGAGGTGAAGCAATGGAGATGTGAAGGGATGGAGATGAAATGTGTGTGATGCAATGGAGATTGGATTGGTATGGATTTGCTGAGGTGGAGGCATGGATGGGTGTTTTGCATGGGATGAATGGTGGATGGATGATGGTGAATAAATTGAGGGTTTGATGTTTGAAATTGGCCATTTTCATCAAAACTGCAATTTTGAAATACACCAGTTAGGGGGTATGTGTATTTCAGAAACCTGCCATTAAAAATGGTGGGTTTGGTCAAAAAAAAATGGCAGGTTTCTAATGGCATTTTTGCTAACTCTGATACACCCTAAATTTTCTATGAACTTATACAAACACATATAATATGTTTGAACTATTCTCTGGTGCTTATACAAGGTTTTCTTATATACTGATACTTCCAAATATGATGTCCACAATCAATTTCTGAATTATCTTTTCTATTTGGTTTCCACTGCTGGTTTTAAAATTTAATTGTTGAAAGTCTCAAAGATTTTGAATTGGTAACCACTAATGACCCTTAGAGAACTTTCAGTCTTTTCTTGTATTTTATAATTTATAATAGAGTCTTATTGCTGGTCCTTTATGCCTTTCTCTTTGTCTTGATTTATAAAAAAACAAAATCCCTTCTAATCTTTCTTAGCCAGCAAACAAACAATTTTGATGCAATCAAAGAAGCATTTAACACCAACCCAATTTTAGCTCACTTATATCAGATGGTAGACACAATTTTCAAAAAAGATGCAAGAAATTATTCTCTTGCAGTATTATTCACATATAAGAACCTTGAAGGTTCAATTTTTACACCTGTAGCATTCTAGTCATGTAAATTAGGTTGATTTTAAATTCACAGCTCATATGAGCCATGCAGACCCCACACAGTTTGAGTGTGGTCAGGCTGTACTCCACACGGCACCAGACCGCCATGTGGTGGCCACACAACTACATTTGAGACGTGTAGAGCCCCACATGGCTCAACTGTAGTTGTGTTGCCGTGCCACATGGTCAGCCCAACCCCATTTGAGTTGTGTGGGGCTCTACACGAATGTAGTCATGTAGCTGTGCCACACGGCTACAATTCTGGTGGGCAAAAATAAAAATAAAAATAAAAAAAATAAAGGGTATAAAATAAACCAAAATGAACTAAATAAAAATACAAAAAAAAACAGAAATCAACCAAAAAATCAAAAAAGGTTGATTTTTTGGTTAAAAAAAACAACAAAAAACTAGAAATAAAATAAAAATAAGTAAAAATAAATAAATAAAAATAAAAAAAATAAAAACTGAAGACAACCAAAGGGGGACCCAAAAAGTTTTCCACAACCCCCAGGGGCCGCATAACCCCAAACACGGCTCAAAACCGCCGTTTACGGGGGTAAACAGCTCAAATACACCGTTTACAGGGTGTATACAACCCCCCAGGGGTTGCGCGTGTTTTTTCAAACAACCCCTTGGGCGCGTCTAGAGGCCTTTTTTTGCCCGCAAGCGCGTCTTGGATGCATGTATGGGCTCCCACGCGTCCATTGGGCAATGTAGGGCCCTACAAAACTCCCACAGGACTGGGAGTTGTGAATTTAATATCAAACTGTAAATTATTAGGTAGAGAGACTGGCCAAAATATTCATGAAAATGAACTGCTTGCTATTGTAAACTTCCAACATGATTTGTGTGCCTTTCTTCTTATCTTTTTGTATCCATTATCCATCCTCACTTACCATTGCACCTCAAAATACTTCATATCTTCTAAATTTGTCACTTTCTGCCAAAACTTTTGGGCCAAGATCCTTTCCAAGTTGAATTTTTTCATTCCCTACCTTCCTGTGAAATGGGCTTTTATTCCCAATACAATATAAAATTGAGATGATTTTCATACTGCTGGGGGGGAGGCCTTTTCAGATAAAAAACTGAAAATTTTAGAAAATGTTTCAAAGAAAACAATTCTTCAGCTTGAATTTGTTCCCTCAAAGAAAGATTTAAGTCCATCAAAGATATTCAGCTTGCAGAAAAATACTTGTCAACTCAACTTTGAACTAATTCCAAAGGATTATGAATAAAAAAAACCAAGTTCTCAACTTTGGAAAACAAATATTCATCCCAAAAAACAAATAACTATCTTTGAAGATCAACAAAAATAACCTCATGCTGAAAATTCTGGATTTGATAAGAATTACCAACTTATTCCACAACACTTCTATTGGCCAAAAATGGATTTAGATGTTTGAAATTTTTAGTGGCTTGTTGCACTTTCAAATTAAATAAATCTACTCAAAACAAGAGATATTTTCTTCTTGAACAACTCACTATTCCCAAATTTCCTTGTAAGATTTCTCTATCAATGGAACACATTTACCAAATTCTTTTTTTTCTTCCTGTGCTAATATTATAGTAGTTGTAGATAGATTTGATTGAATGGCTCTTTTAATTAAGAAAAAAGCTACTTTAACTTCAAAAGATTTTTCAAAAAACTCCCTTGAATTTTGTTTTATTAAACATGGTCTTCCTACTGATATTGTTAGACATAGAGGATCTATTGTTTTATCTAGTTTCTGGAGCTTTCTGGGTCAACTCCTCAGAATTTAACAGAAAATATCTGCACCTTATCACCCCAAAATCAAGCAATTTCTTTGAATGCAAATAACCTACAAACAGGAAAAAATGGAAACTTTTTCAACTTTTGCTTAATTTTCCTATAAAAATTATTTTCATTCTTCTACTCAACAAAAACATTCAAAATTATCTATGGATGTAATCCTTAATTTGTCTCCATTCACATTGATTACCAGTAAAGATGTTCCAACTACCTTCAGAACTTAATGAAAATTCAAATTCATATTGCAGAAAACCTTGAAAAATCAGCATAAAATCATAAATTTCAATTGAAAAAGAATAAAATCTGACCTCATTATTTTCAACCTAGAAAAAGAGTATGTCTATATTCTAATAACATTCAAACTACTCAAAATTGCAATAATACCTCCAAAAAAATATAGGACCTTTCATTATCCTCAAGCAAGTCTAAAACAAAATTTTCAAACTCAATCTCCCACTCCAATGGAAAGGCATCAAATCTGTCTTTCATTTCTCCCTTCTTGAGCCTGTTCTGGTTTTATACCTGGGAAAATCTAACTCACTACCAAATCATGTCTCTTTCAAAAAATACCTTGGTTAGAAATTGAATTTTATTCTTTATTAAAGGATAAATCAAAGAATACTACTGTCTCTTTTTCAATGGTTAAGCTTTCAATAAAACCTGATTGTATCTTGGGTGAAACTCTCAAGAATATTCCAGAATTTGTTGAGCTAGTCAAGGAATCCCATCAAAGATATCTCAAAAAACCTCAAATCTAAAAAAATTCATTCCTCATAATTTCCAATTAATTTTATTCTTTATTCTTTATTTCTTTTTTATTATTATTTCAAAATTACCTTTATACAAGCCAAACAACCCGATTCATTTATATACATACTTTATAACAAATCAAAAATTTAGAATTTATTTTCTTTGAAAATTATTTTCATTTTAAATCTATTTATGTTCATCTCCACCAAAAAATCCTCTTTTAACATTCTGGAAATCCCTGCAAAACTTCCTTTAAACCTATCCTCCATTGCTTAAACATTTTCTTCTGCTTTATTCATTTTATTCAATTTTTATATCTTCTCATCTGTAATCTTTACCACTTGGAGAAAACCATTGGACTTTACCTCAGGTTTACCCTCAAAGGGTCTGCTGGTTCAGCTTCAACTTTTACCAACCTTGATTCTATTTCTTCAAATGTCAAACCATCAATCAGACCTTGCTCACCCACCACTGTAAAATTTGCTCCAAAATGTTCATTTCTGCCTCTCTCTTTCTCAATCTCCTTTCTTTCTCCTTCAGTTGTTAAATACTTTCTAGATTAACCTTCCAAAAATACAATTCTTTGAGCCCAAAACATACCAGTTCCATGGCAGCATCCACTTTTTCTGATTATTTAAACTTTTCAATAACAATTTCACCCTATTCTCCTTTAACTCCTTAATAATTATATTCCACCACTCCCTCTGTTTCTTCTTTTTATATTTCAAATTATTATCCATTTTATTTTCCATTACTTTTTTTATGGGAATCTCTCATGTGCAGGGGGGGGGGATGGGAGAACCAGGGTGTATCAGAGTTAAAATTTTGAAAAATTTAAAATGGGTATTCCTGGAAATTATCCAATTTTCACCAAATATTTTTTTATTAAAAAAAACAATGAACCAATGGGTTTATCTGACAAAAAAAAAATTGAAAAAAAATGCATAAGCCTGAAATCAGCCATTTAATTTTTTGAAAATCTTAACTCTGATACACCCTAATAAGCCTGCACACTGATGGTTAAAATGCAGAAATGAGGAAATTTTATTTTTTTTGAAAAATAATCTATACAAAAAAATTTAATTGAAATTAAAAGCTTTTGAATAAAAAAAAGATGAAAAAGATTGAAAATATCTTATCCTTTATTTTTGAATAAACATGAATCTCTGCCTTGAAAATAAAAAAAATATTATTCTCAGAATGTTTTCAGATTTTTTGCAGTCATTTTAAAAAGGGTAATGTTGAATTCACAACCCATTTGAGTTTTGTGGGGTTGTACATGACTCAAATGTAGTTGTGTAGCGTGCTACACAACTACAAACCCTTGTGTGCCAAAAAAAATAAAAAGAATAAAATAATAACAAACTAAAACAAACCAATAAAAATTGTTGTCTCATCCTCACATGGGAGGGGGGGTGTAACTGGCAGACATGCCCCCCCCTCTTTCTGTCAATTCCCTGGAGGGGGAAGTCAAATCCCCCCAACAGGTTCCTGAAGCTTGATGCCCCCAGGGCTTGTCTTAGAACAGATGGGCTGGGGGGTGGTCAGATCCCCCTCAGATTGTTGCTCCTCCCCCTTGGTAAAGGGGGGGGGGGGTGGGGGGGAGAGTGCCACTTGTTGTTTGTGGGAGCGTGGTCAGGTCCCCCCCACCACCAGTTGCCTTGCTGCAACTGGCCTGGTTGCTTTTTCTAAGCCCCCTCACAAAGGTGGGGAGGTGATCAAATCCCCCCCACCACTGGTTGCCTTGATGCCACCATCCCAGTCTTCTTTGCTGGCTGGTTGCAACTGGGGTTGCACAGAGTAATTTATGGGCCCTTGTAGGGCCCTACACGACTCCCACACAACTGGGGGTTGTCAATTTACCATCAACCTTTTGAAAACTCATTACTTCATTTTAGAGGTTTCAAATCATTCATCAGATCAAGATGATTTATTTACTAAAGTGTTTCATTTTATTTGAAAATTATAATGAGTTTTAAAGCAATGAGAAGAGCCCCTCCTCAAAAAAACAGAACCAAAAAAATTCACAAAATTCTGGAAGCTCTAAAAAAGTGAAATATTCAAATTGAATTTTACTGCAGAACTTAAATAGAATTAAAAATATTTTTTGCTTGAATTTTATGATTTCTCAGATACTCATCTTGATTATTTGATCCAAATATCATAAAAACCATAAAAAACCCACATCAATACAATTTTCTTTTCACATGAATCAAAAAATTCAATTTGACTAGTTCTATTTTTTATAGTGATTTCTGATTCTTCCCTAAAATTCAATCTATTAAAAATTACACCAACTGGAAAATGATGGTCTCATTTTTTTTCTCTTTCTGGAAAATCTATTTTGGGTTATTTTTTTAATTTTTATATCATTTTTCAAAAAATGACTGTTGGATTATTTAGCTCATCAATCAAGTTCTACCTCAAAGAAAAGATTCTAAAATAAATGAATCATTTTTTTGACTGAAAAATTTGGCCTTGAAAATTTTTCTAAAAATCAAACTACTGGTTTTGGACAATCAGTGGGAATACTTACTTCCCCCCCTGTACAACTCAATTTTATATATGCACTCTCAATAATTTGATCCTGCTTAAAAATTCAAAAAAAATTCCTGCTCTCATTTGTACTTGCTATCCAGCAGAATTGCAACACCTTTTTCAATCCACCTTTGTAAACTTTCCAAAATTCAGTTTCCAAAGCACTATCCAGCCCTTGTCACATTTCTTTCAATAAGGCTTCAACTTATTTTTAAAATTGAGCTCCTTCAATCACCAATAATTGGGTTTTTGTCCTCAATCAAGCCTTTTTCAATATTTTCTTCTAGAATTTCCTTGCATCTAATATTTACCCAGGAAATTCCCCAAAATATTGAAACCACATTGAATGGGACATGAAACCATCAGAAGTACTTGCAATTTGATCAAGGGCCTTGGTTTTCAGTTGACTTGGAACAAAATAGACCTTCATGGTTCCAAGCACTGCATTGGATAAGTCACTTTTGGTTGAAAATTGAGCCATTGATATGGCTGGTTATTCTCAAAGAGGCAAATAAACCAGTAGAAATATTCAAATAATTAATGGCAATGAAGATATTCATTATAATTCAATAAAGTATTCCTATAGTTTTCCAATTAAATGGATTTTTATTATTTGTAAAGGTTAAAGATTTGCAGGAGATTTCCCAATCTATAAACCTGGGCATCTACAAACATTTGAAAATGATAATCTATTTAACTCCCTCATCAAGGCAAAAAATCAACATTTTCCAATCCAAATGAACAATAAAATCCTCAGTAATGCTTTTTACCTAAAATTTCCCGCTTAATATTTGTGATTTTTCTCAAAGATACTCACCTCTGTCTATCCACCAACATCTATGCTTGCTATCTCCACCACCTATTCCCAACTCTTAAATCTTTTATCAGTAATATTTAATGAATTTTTATGAACTATTCTACTATTATCCTTCAATTAAATCCATATTCCACGTCAGACTACTCTCTTGTGGATATTCCAGCTTCTTCAAATCACAATCCAGGGCATAAAGCTTGTATATTGCACTAGCTAGTATACTGATCCTCCAGGTACTCTATTTAACCAAGCATTTACAATCTGGCCACTGCCCTTTGGTACTATTTTTCATTTAAACTTTTTTCTAAGTCAAATTCAGATATTAGAGTTTTATTTTATCCTTGTAGTCAATATTTCTGCAATCATTTTTTCTCCCCCAGTACTTTCTTTCATATGAAAATTTCTTTTCAAATCTTCATACTTTTGGACTATATAGGAGCCTGATTTTGCTTTTGATTTTCAATTCCTTAAATATTAATTTTGCTTTATTGTGAGGATTTTCAAAATCTGCCTCAACTTGATCAATTTTCAAAAGCAAAAAATTCCCCATTTCCTTCTATCTGGGATTGTTTGAGCCCATTCTGAGCCTTACTACCTGAAAATTAACTTGGAAAATTTTCCAGCTCCCTCCATATTCCTCAAAGAAACTTCTTTCTTCCTAAAAACTCCCTAATTAATTGAATCCCCTTTAATGTGAATCCTAAAATTATTGGGGATTTTTCTGGTGACATATAACTTCTAGAAATTCTAACCCCTTGGATACTGGCTCTCAGAACTGGGTCCCAGGGTTCCAATGGCTCCTATTTCTCCTTCTGAAGATACAAATCTTCAAATATTAGTTTTCCAATCGCCTGAAACAGGGTACTATGGCCTTGATTCTCAATATTTTGATTGTATATTTTTAATTTTTCAACCATAAGAAGAAGAAGGAAAGAACAAGGACTCTGTTTTTGACCCCAGAATCCTTACTATCTTCAGTTAATCTTCATCATATAGTAAATCTCACCATGAAAAAATGATGGAACTACCAGAAGGTGTTTCATGAAGAGTTTTTAGTAGAGTTTTGTTGGTTATAATGATTGAAGATTTATATATCAATTGTTTGGAAATATGTTGGTCTCACTGAGGATACGCAGAGGTGAGAGCAGAAAGAAGGATGGTATTTCACACACACATATATACAGAAAAGAAAAGGATGAAGAGATAGAAAGCAGACCAGACAGAAAAACAGAGAGGAAAAACTTACCTGAGGATACGCAGAGGTGAGAGCAGAAAGAAGGATGAGAGAAAAGCCTTCAATCTGACTCAAACTCTGTCCTCAGGTAGTAGTGGATGGATGAGTGTCACCAACAGTGTGACATGATCCATGAAAGTGACAGATGAGCGCGAGTAAAACACAGATGGAGACAGAAGATGTGAAAGAGAGAGTAACAGATATGAGAAGCACAGGCTGACATGTATATCTGATGACAGAGTAGAATGAGGAAATGTTCTGAAAGATAGGAGAAGAGAATAAATGAAAAAGAAAGAATAATGGAAGTAGGAATGAATATGAGGAACAGGGAAACAACTTCAGTGGCATCAGATGGGGTAATCCAACAAAATATTCTGATATTTTCTTTTTTACATAATTTAGGTTATGTAAATTGGAATGTTGGGATATTTTGAGAATTTTAGGATTTTTTTCACCAAATATTCAGAAAGGGTATGCCCCCCATTTAACTGGTGCTTGATTTAGGCTAAAAAAAATATTTTTTCAAAAGAAAAAATTGAAATATCATGAATATTAAATATTTGTATCAAATTAAACAATAATTTCAAAATAAAATGGGTCTTTTGAATGCTTAAATTTGCTTCAAAATTTGGTATTTCATTCTTTTTTGATAAAATTTTAACCTTTAAATTAAGAAAATACACAATTTTAAGGAAAAAAATCTTTTATTTTATTTTTTTGATTAAGAAAATTAAAGAGTTTTGAAAAAAATTTGAAAACTTCCAGATTTTCCTTTGGTTTAACAAAACAATTCTTTCATTTTCAAAGTGTGAATATATAGGGTACCCTGAATATATAATGTATGAGTTTGTATAAAATAAAATTTAACTGGGGAATTTCCATTTTCCTTTTATTTTCATATTGTTTAAATTTGGTTAGGAAATAAAGTAATTATGTTTTCTCCATAAAGTAAAAAAAATACTTTTGTTTTCTCTTTTACTTCAAAATTTGCATATTTTTTTTGGATACAATGTTCTCCTGAGTTTAAATTAATTAAAAGTTTGTTTGGGGACATGAACAATATTATTCCCAGGATTCACAGAAAAAATAATCATGTGCAATAAAATTTAAAAAATTATCAAAAATTCTATATATTCCAATTTTTTAAAATTAATTCAATAAATTTGAAATATCAGAAAATGAAAAATCATAAATTTTTCCCTTTTTCTTAAAATATAAAAAAATACCCAAATTTTTCCAAAAAGGGTTCAACTTCTCAACCTACCAACAGGGTTAACCAGTTTTTTGTGGTTTCTTGTCCTACCTCTAATTCAAATGCAGCCCCTCTTAAATCCCAAGCAGAATATACTCCAACCACCAACACTTCTCTGCTAGGAATTTTTCATAAATTAATAATTCAACAAATTGTCTTACTAAGAATTTTTATAATTTATTTTCTTTGAGCTCAAATTTTCCATATATCAATGCACCTGAAAAATATGATGCTAAATAACTCACCAAGCTTTGATATTTACTTCAAGCTTGTGAAATAATCTTTTCTAATTATGAAATGTTTTTTTCTATTAAAAGATATAATTATTTAAGTCTCTGGATTGAAAAAAAAGTCATAATTATGGATTAAACATCCTTTGCTCACATTATTTTGAAAGGAATATGACTTAATCCTCAGTTATTTGATAAAGTGTACCCAAAAAATCCACACAATTTTTGGTGATTGTCTAGACATAAAACTTGCTGAACAGGATATAAATATTCTTAATATATATGAATATGGAAGTGTTGCTAAATCCACCCTTGATTTCAGAAAAATAAGTACTAAGATATCTGAATGGGTTGAGAAAGCTTTCTAATTAAAGGTTTGAATGCTAGTTTTCTGGACAAGCTTTATATTTATGGTTGAAATTGATCAAAACTAAAAAAAAATATTATGGATGTGGTTTTGGCTTAAGTTAATTCTTACAATGATAGAATGAGGAAGAATCCCTTCATCTACAACCATTCCACCAAAACTAGTACCACTACTATCACCTCCTTCAAACCTCAAAAAAATCCCAAAGTTAAAGGTAGTTCTAAAGAATCCAAGGCCACCAATTTAAAAAAGGAATCATGCATCTTTCCTAACTATACAGCTGCCATTTAAAAAATATTATGATCCAGCTTCACTTGCACAGAACTAGGAGATATTGAAGATGCCAAAGATTATGAAAATTATAGGAGGTAAAAACAGGTTTTTTGTAGTTATTTTGAAGGTACTTACAACATAGTCTTTCAGGAAATTCCCTGATCTCCAGAAGGCTCATAAAACCACCATGGTTAAAACCAAGCAGGGAAAATGCTAGTTAATTATTGTGTGATATTCCATCCTTGGAACTCAGATTGCAAAATCTCCCAAAAGAATCTTCTGATAAATTGGATAAAATAATTTTTTTATATTTCCCCAGGATAAAATTGTGCCTTAAAATTTACAGAATCAATATATGGTGAATCCAGTGAGTTTGGTTGGGTTGTCAACTCCCGCTGGTCATGCTACAAGCTGTGGTTAATGGCCAGACCAAATTGGTTGATGGGGCAATAGAAAAGGGGGCTCAATCTTGTTGGGTCATCAACCCAACTTTGCCGTTCATCAACTCAGAGCCATAAGAAACAATTTTGTGGCTGTGGTGCTCCTCATGGATGTTACAACCAATAGGATGGCTTTCCATTGATTCCAAACTCTTGGCGGCTTCAGTTGAAAGCCACCACGGCCAAGTTGATGGCACACCCCCATTGATTGACCACCTGAAAAGCAGGTGTTGGTTGACCACCACACGGCTTTGAGCACCCACCAACCCTGGTTGAGCAAAAAAAACCACTGAGTTGACAACCTGACCAGACTTGGTGGACACACCATAGGATGGGACCAAGGGTGAGGAGATTGAGATGGGTAATGGGACCAGGGGAGAAACACAAGACAGATAGGGAATACATGAGACACAGGTATGAGTGATGAAAGCAGAAATGATGAGTAAGGAAACATAAGAGTTGGCTCAAAATGAGAGAGGTTACAGCCTTTAGGGTTGAAACCTAATCTCAAGGTAGACATAGTTTGAGTTGAAAAGGAAAAAGAAATAGGTTTGGATTTCTATTGTTGATTGGTCCTCAGGTGTTCTGGCTCAGGTGGTTGATGTTCTCCACTGTTGGGGTTGAAATGATTGTCTATGCCTCAAAAGTCCACACCTTCTTTGAAAGAAAGCATGATGTTAGTATTTTATTTTCTAAATTCATGCTTTGCTTTGATTCATGCCTTTGGCATATTTTCCAGTACAGGAAGATGTGTGAAACTTAAAAGGTTGTGCCAATATGGAAAAATGGGATTAATACAGAAATTCAAGGTTTGAAACTCTTTTTTAGGTTTTAAAGGAATACCTGGTATGGGAATACAATCCCATTGAGGGTGTGCATATGCCTTTTAAGGTACAAGGGGCTGCCTAGGGTGCAAATGCATGCCTTTTGAGGTTCAAAGGGGAACTTTGAGGGAGAAGACACTCCATTTGAGGAAATCTTGGCCTCATCAAGGCCTTTAAACATTAATTGAGGCCTTGAGAGGCTAAAACAAGGCCCCCTGTGGGGCCTTCCTGGGGTAGAATTCTTTGGAGGATCAAATTATGGACATCACTTGATACAATCTAACATGTAAAAATACAATAAATATCAATTCTTTGCAAGGAATTCCAATCTGAGCTCAAATACCAAAAATAAAAAAAATAAAATATAAAAATAATAAATGAAAAATAAGAAAAATTTTAAAATAAAAACTTTGTTTTGAATAATTGAAAAACACTTGGGGGGAAGTAGATGACTTTGTACCAAACATAAGAAAAATTTCAAAATTTATTTGTATACCTATTTAATGAATTTAATTGAAATACTTTAAAACAATTCAAAAAAATATCTTCAATTAAAAATATAATCAAAAAAAAAAAATATGAAAAACTGGTTTCTTTCAAGAATATTAAAGATTTTTGATGAAATTTAAAAAAAATTGTAAAAAACTTCTTAAAAAGATGTATAAAAAGGCTGTGTATAAGTATTTCATGAGTTCAATTCAAATATTTTGGAATATTCAAAAAAGGGAACTTCATGAAGTATAAAAATTGAAATATTCAGAATCAAAAATATAAATATTCAATATGAAAAATATAAATAGGGTGATTTTAAATTCACGCCTCCAGCTGTGTGGCAGCTGTGTACACCGCTCCAGGCGTGTGAAAGCCATGTACAAGGCCCCACACAGCCTGTGGGAGTTGTGTAGGGCCCCTCAACGCGTGGGGGCCCGTACACTACTCCATATAATCTATAATTTATTATTTATTATTTATTATTTATTATTTATTATTTATTATTTATTATTTATTATTTATTATTTATTATTTATTATTTATTATTTATTATTTATTATTTATTATTTATTATTTATTATTTATTATTTATTATTTATTATTTATTATTTATTATTTATTATTTATTATTTATTATTTATTATTTATTATTTATTATTTATTATTTATTATTTATTATTTATTATTTATTATTTATTATTTATTATTTATTATTTATTATTTATTATTTATTATTTATTATTTATTATTTATTATTTATTATTTATTATTTATTATTTATTATTTATTATTTATTATTTATTATTTATTATTTATTATTTATTATTTATTATTTATTATTTATTATTTATTATTTATTATTTATTATTTATTATTTATTAATTTATAATTTATTATTTATTATTTATTATTTATTATTTATTATTTATTATTTATTATTTATTATTTATTATTTATTATTTATAATTTATTATTTATTATTTATAATTTATAATTTATTATTTATTATTTATTATTTATTATTTATTATTTATTATTTATTATTTATTATTTATTATTTATTATTTATTATTTATTATTTATTATTTATTATTTATTATTTATTATTTATTATTTATTATTTATTATTTATTATTTATTATTTATTATTTATTATTTATTATTTATTATTTATTATTTATTATTTATTATTTATTATTTATTATTTGTTATTTATTATTTATTATTTATTATTTATTATTTATTATTTATTATTTATTATTTATTATTTATTATTTATTATTTATTATTTATTATTTATTATTTATTATTTATTATTTATTATTTATTATTTATTATTTATTATTTATTATTTATTATTTATTATTTATTATTTATTATTTATTATTTATTATTTATTATTTATTATTTATTATTTATTATTTATTATTTATTATTTATTATTTATTATTTATTATTTATTATTTATTATTTATTATTTATTATTTATTATTTATTATTTATTATTTATTATTTATTATTTATTATTTATTATTTATTATTTATTATTTATTATTTATTATTTATTATTTATTATTTATTATTTATTATTTATTATTTATTATTTATTATTTATTATTTATTATTTATTATTTATTATTTATTATTTATTATTTATTATTTATTATTTATTATTTATTATTTATTATTTATTATTTATTATTTATTATTTATTATTTATTATTTATTATTTATTATTTATTATTTATTATTTATTATTTATTATTTATTATTTATTATTTATTATTTATTATTTATTATTTATTATTTATTATTTATTATTTATTATTTATTATTTATTATTTATTATTTATTATTTATTATTTATTATTTATTATTTATTATTTATTATTTATTATTTATTATTTATTATTTATTATTTATTATTTATTATTTATTATTTATTATTTATTATTTATTATTTATTATTTATTATTTATTATTTATTATTTATTATTTATTATTTATTATTTATTATTTATTATTTATTATTTATTATTTATTATTTATTATTTATTATTTATTATTTATTATTTATTATTTATTATTTATTATTTATTATTTATTATTTATTATTTATTATTTATTATTTATTATTTATTATTTATTATTTATTATTTATAATTTATTATTTATTATTTATTATTGATTATTGATTATTTATTATTTATTATTTATTATTGATTATTTATTATTTATTATTTATTATTTATTATTTATTATTTATTATTTATTATTTATTATTTATTATTTATTATTTATTATTTATTATTTATTATTTATTATTTATTATTTATTATTTATTATTTATTATTTATTATTTATTATTTATTATTTATTATTTATTATTTATTATTTATTATTTATTATTTATTATTTATTATTTATTATTTATTATTTATTATTTATTATTTATTATTTATTATTTATTATTTATTATTTATTATTTATTATTTATTATTTATTATTTATTATTTATTATTTATTATTTATTATTTATTATTTATTATTTATTATTTATTATTTATTATTTATTATTTATTATTTATTATTTATTATTTATTATTTATTATTTATTATTTATTATTTATTATTTATTATTTATTATTTATTATTTATTATTTATTATTTATTATTTATTATTTATTATTTATTATTTATTATTTATTATTTATAATTTATTATTTATTATTTATTATTTATTATTTATTATTTATAATTTATAATTTATTATTTATTATTAATTATTTATTATTTTTTATTTTTTATTTTTTATTTTTTATTTTTTATTTTTTATTTTTTATTTTTTATTTTTTATTTTTTATTTTTTATTTTTTATTTTTTATTTTTTATTTATTATTTATTATTTATTATTTATTATTTATTATTTATAATTTATAATTTATTATTTATTATTTATTATTTATTATTTATTATTTATTATTTATTATTTATTATTGATTATTTATTATTTATTATTTATTATTTATTATTGATTATTTATTATTTATTATTTATTATTTATTATTTATTATTTATTATTTATTATTTATTATTTATTATTTATTATTTATTATTTATTATTTATTATTTATTATTTATTATTTATTATTTATTATTTATTATTTATTATTTATTATTTATTATTTATTATTTATTATTTATTATTTATTATTTATTATTTATTATTTATTATTTATTATTTATTATTTATTATTTATTATTTATTATTTATTATTTATTATTTATTATTTATTATTTATTATTTATTATTTATTATTTATTATTTATTATTTATTATTTATTATTTATTATTTATTATTTATTATTTATTATTTATTATTTATTATTTATTATTTATTATTTATTATTTATTATTTATTATTTATTATTAATTATTTATTATTTTTTATTTTTTATTTTTTATTTTTTATTTTTTATTTTTTATTTTTTATTTTTTATTTTTTATTTATTATTTATTATTTATTATTTTTTATTTATTATTTATTATTTATTATTTATTATTTATTATTTATTATTTATTATTTATTATTCATTATTTATTATTTATTATTTATTATTTATTATTTATTATTTATTATTTATTATTTATTATTTATTATTTATTATTTATTATTTATTATTTATTATTTATTATTTATTATTTATTATTTATTATTTATTATTTATTATTTATTATTTATTATTTATTATTTATTATTTATTATTTATTATTTATTATTTATTATTTATTATTTATTATTTATTATTTATTATTTATTATTTATTATTCATTATTTATTATTCATTATTCATTATTTATTATATATAACTTATTATTTATTATTATTTATTAGTTATTGTTTATTGTTTATTATTTATTATTTATTATATATTATTTATTATTTATTATTTATTATTTATTATTTATTATTTATTATTTATTATTTATTATTTATTATTTATTATTTATTATTTATTATTTATTATTTATTATTTATTATTTATTATTTATTATTTATTATTTATTATTTATTATTTATTATTTATTATTTATTATTTATTATTTTTTATTTTTTATTTTTTATTTTTTATTTCTTATTTCTTATTTATTATTTATTATTTATTATTTATTATTTATTATTTATTATTTATTATTTATTATTTATTATTTATTATTTATTATTTATTATTTATTATTTATTATTTATTATTTATTATTTATTATTTATTATTTATTATTTATTATTTATTATTTATTATTTATTATTTATTATTTATTATTTATTATTTATTATTTATTATTTATTATTCATTATTTATTATTTATTATTTATTATTTATTATTTATTATTTATTATTTATTATTTATTGTTTATTGTTTATTATTTATCAATTTTTATTTATTATTTATTATATGTTATTTAGAATTTATTATTTATTATTCATCATTTATTATTCATTATTTACGATTTATTGGAGGCCACACAACTTGATTTTAGTTGTGTAGTGTGCTGTATAACTCAAATGGGATGTGTAGCATGCCACACAGCCCATTTGAGCCATGTAGCATGCCACACGGCCCATTTGAGCCGTGCAGCATGCCACACGGCTCATTTGAGTTGTGTAGGGTGTCACACGGCCCATTGAGCTGTGTACACAGCTCTGTAGCCGTGAATTTAACATTACCCGTATAAATATTCAATATAAAAAATATAAATATTCAATATCAAAAATTTAAATATTCAATATCAAAAATATCAATATTCAATATCAAAAAAATAAAACTATTCAATATCAAGCATAAAACTATTCAATATCAAAGATTGATTTATTTGAATTTCAATCAATGTTTCCAGTTGACTGTAAATACCTTGATACAAAATCTAAAAAAAAAAAAAAAAAAAAAAAAAAAACAAGTCAAAACATGATGTTTGCCTGCAGGTACTATTGGGTTGGGCCATCTGAAGTGGGCACACCTCCCAACCGGGAAACCCAGGACCTGGGCCAGGGAGTCTGTTGATCTTGGGGTGGGGCATCCACCCTCTCTGGGCCCCATCCCTAGTTTCAAGTACCAACACTTTTCCAGAGTGGGCATGGTACTTTGTAAAGTCAGCCTTGGTGCCTGGCCAAGTCATTTGAAAGCCTTGTCAAGCTCACTTTGGGGCTCAGCCAAATCATCTTGACATTTTGTCAAGGTCCACTTGGTGCCCATCAAAGCTGGTCACAATCACCAAAAAAAAAAAAAAACTCTCTCTTCTTCTCTTTTTATTTTTTTTTTTCTCTTCATTTAAATCTCAACAACAAGGAGATTTTTTTTTTTTTTTTTTTTTTTTTCAAATGTTACCTTCTTCTTTATTCTAAATTTTTGTATTTACATAATACAGAATTTGAATCAATGGGGGGGGGGGAATTGAACACAAAAAAAAAAAAAAAAAAAATCAAATGAACTAAACAGATAAAAAGTTAAAAGAAAGATAACTCAAGGATTTTCCAAGGGGGGATGGGCCTCCAATAATCTGCAACCCAATGGCAATTTCAATCAGAATTTTATTTTTTTTTTTTATTTTTTTTTTTTCAGATGAGCAAAGGACTTCTTTTCTTTGGTTTATAGGGCTCATGAATGTGCCTGGGTTGATTTGCTGAATGTTTGAGGGTTTTGAATCACTTAGAAGGATGGCTTGATAGAGTGAAAAAAAGAATACTTGAGTGGGATTGAGGGGGGAGAGTGGAAAAGGGTGGGAAGGGATTCAAGATTGAGATGGGATGATGGGTAGAGGTGATCACTACCTACCCCCCTTTGCCATCAGTACCATCCTATCCACACTGAGACCTTTTTGGTCATCAAAACCCTCCTCTGAAAGGCCACCCATCAAGCTCACCTGCTTGACCCTGGAGCACAAGGACCCAAAAGACATCAGGTCAAACCTATTAACCCCCCCCTCAAAAAAAAAAAAAAAAAAAAAAAAAAAAAAAAACAATTAGATCAAAATTAAAGATGAGATAAACTTATAAGAGAGTAGTGACACGACACATGAGGGAGAATATCGATTGGGACGGCCTACTTGAACGTAAGTCAAACCCCAGCCTGATCAACATGACTCATCTCACCGTCGAGTTCCATGCCTCAGCAGCCCAGCACGATCAGCCCACTGCTCCAAGATCCCGGGTGGATCGGATTCGATGAGGTAGGGGCACCCGTGGCCTGCTCTCGAGTGACACGACTCGATTTCCTCGAGGAGGCTACTCATGGCTTGAGCTGGCGCTCGAATCTCAGGCTTGGTCTGGAGGGGTTCAACCCTTTCCTTGCCATTCGCGGTCGATGGCTGGGCGATAGACGTCAACAGCTCGGTGACTGAATCCAATCTTGGTGACTTCTGAGGGCCTCAGTTTGTTTTGATGGATCTTGGATCTTCCTCGGATGGCTTGTTGAACCCGTCGAGCCCATCCATTCATCAAAACCACTTCAACCTGACGCGTGTGATTTCGATCAGTGTGGCTTGATGATTTCATCTTGGTTTTCCATCTTCACGAGTCAGTCCTTCACTTTGACTCGTCCTTCTGTTGGTTGGATTTCTGATGTGGCTTGACTTATGCTTCTGCTCATTCTGAAAGCCGCAACGATTTAATCCTTCCAGTCGGGAAAGGCAAGATCTTGGGCTTTGACCTTGCTGCGTGGTTCAAGTCCAACTGTGAGACTGGACCAACGATGGTTTCGTTGGCCATCTAGCAGAAGAAGAAGAAGGAGAAAAACTTACACATGTTTCAAAAGTGATCTGATGAGTGATGCTCGGTGAAGAGTGGAGGAGAGGGTAGGGCGACCAGCTTTGATCGGCGTCCCGACGAGCTTGATCGGGCGCCTGTCCAAGTACCGCTTGTCGCGCGCTAAGTTGAACTTGGTCAGGCGCCCAGACGCGCTTGATACACCATACTTCTTAAGGACACCGTGTGTATCTATCTGTATGTAGCTCCCCTACCTAGACGCCAAGACCCTCCCATCCATCCAGTCGGCCAATGATCTCTCTCTCTCTCACCGACCCATCTCAGCAACGATGATGCTGATGATGATGATGAGGGGTCAGACAAGAGGGGTCTGAGAGAGACGAAGAGTAGATCGACAGACAAAGGGGGTAGGGATAACTTACCCGAGACGAGTAAAGCGGATGACAGGACGAGACGATCTGTCAAGTTACACTTAGAGACGCTATCGGATCTATGTACACCTGGATAGACGATCACCACCTCTATCTATCCCACTTTTCTTTCGAACGATTCCTTTCGATCAGTTTTGGTTTTTTTTTTTTTTCTCGTTTTGGATCAGAGGTGGTCGAAGAGAATCAAGATAGACAACCCACAGCGGATCGAATCTCGAAAGTACCGCGTCTGTATCTAGTGAGGAGTGAGGGGGGGCAGATGAAGGAGATGAAAGGGGAAAAGGTAAGGGATGGTTATCGAGAGACAACCAGCCGTCACAGGGTATCACGAGAGAAAGATGGATGGAGATCTGATGGTCCTACCGCCCCCGCTACCCCCCACATCTGATCAACACGATGAAGAGTAGTCCTCTGCCAACACACATAAAAAAAAAAAAAAAAACAGAAGGATTGGCTTGGGTTGGATGGTAGGATGATGATGATGATTATTAAAGGGTAAGGATAGAACGAGAGATGAGTCGGTTTGGAATGGTGTACATACGTGGGTATGTAGGATACAAGATGAAGAGAGGTAAAGGGGTAGGAAGACTATCGGCTTAGAATCGATTGACAGCAAACCAAAACACACAAACGGAGTAGAATCTGGAGAAGAGGACGAGTGATTTTTCGGGCTAAGATATATATACATACAAGAAGAAGAAGAAGAAAGAAAGAAAGAAGGGGGGAATCTAGTGAGAAGTCTTGCGAGCCAAGACATCCAACAGAGTTCTCCCTCGAATGGAGGATGAGGAGGAGGCGGAAGGATGAGGGCGTAGGTGGAACGCATCAGGGTTCGAGAGAGCCGAAGAGGAGGAGGAGGAGGGGGGGAGATGACCAAATAAGGATGAAGACGAAGCAGCGGATGATTTGAGGATTCGATCGGGATGGGGTAGTTTTGATCTCCGAGTAGTCTGAGACTCCTTGACTCGCTCCTCGATCGGTTTGTTCCAATTAGCCTGGGATCGACCGTCGTGGCCAATCATCTTGCGCTTCAACTGCTGCTGATGATGGTTGATCGTCGTCGAGGTCGAAGACGATAAACCAGTCTGAGGATCATCCTCATCCTCATCCTCATCATCCTCATCCTCTACGATATCCGGCTCTGATCCTCCTCGTCGGGATCGGGGCCGGGTCGATTTGAGATTCTGAGATGGTTGTTGTTTTTGAAGTTGTTGGATCTGTTGGTTCAATTGCTTGAAGACTTCTAAAGATTTAGCCTTCGACTTCCAATTCTCCCTAGATTCTCGTATCAAGTCTGAGTTCTCTTCCCTCAGTCTCGCGTTTCTTTATCCAAGAACGATGAAAAAAAAAAAAAACACTTTTTTTTGTCATCAATAGGCCTAGCTAGATCTAGATCTCTTAGATAGATTGATTGATGATCCTTCTACCTCTCGATCCACGGATGACGACGATAGGTAGGATTAAAAAACACTCAACTCTTCGGCTAGCTCTAGGCATCGATCTTCGAGGGAGATGATGTAAAGCTTCTTGCGTTCTCGGGCCTTGCGCATGGCGTCTCGTTTGCGTTTGACGGGATCTTCGAGACTGATGCCCTCGGTGGCAGGTTGTCGAATTCGAAGGCTAGGATCGCTCACGGGGCGATTTGGGTGTGATTTTTTAGGTTTAGGTTCTGGTCTGGACCTATTGGCCGGGCCCTGGTTCGGTAGGTTAACTTTGGAAGTCGAGTAAGTTTGGATCTCATCATCATCCTCATCGTCGTGATCATCCATATCGGTTTCGAATTCGTCCTGACTAGGAACTTTGAGATAAGTAGGGCGCTTTTGGATCTTATTTCGTTCTTCGATAGCTGGGTTGGATGATGGATGATAGGGATTGGGAGCGATGGCGATGTACCGATTGGAGATCGAGGTTGGGAGTTTGATCGTCCGATCGAGGCCGGTAGGCTGGCGATGATCGATTGAGGATGGATGTCTTGCTAATGACTTGGGAGCGGATTGCTTGAGAGCGGAGGATGAGGTGGTGTTAGAGGGACCGGGGAGTGGTAGTTGTGGTTGATGAGGATGTCGATGGTTCTGATGGGGGTGTCTATCGGTGGTCGAAGCTCTCCTGGGACGTTTTGATGGTCTGGGAGAGATGGAGGGAGGGATTGGGATGGGAGGGATGAATTCGGGGGAGTCATCGGAGTCGGGTAGGTTGATGTTGACGAAGGGGACGCCTGCGATCTCACCCTGGGTGAGGGGTGATAACTTGTTGTCGGATCGAGTGAGCGAGGGATGATGATCGATCGAAGGACGATGGGGTTGATGATCGATGGACTTGTGGTGAGGCAGATCGGAGAGGGTCGAGAAATCGAAACCGATCTGATCGAGTAGATGATCGTTGGTGGTGGTGAGTAGATGAGCAGGGTAGGTTGACGATCGATGGGTTGGATTGGAGGATGATAACCAATCGAGGTTTGGAGCTAATCCATCGGCTGGGGTGATGGTCTGAGATCGATTAGGATCGTGTTGGCCGATGGCTGGATGCCCATCGCTCGATGGTCGGTGGTGGTGCTCCTTCGGTCTCGAGGGTGGTGGTTCGTAGTCAGGATCGTCGGATTGAGAGTCGTCGGGGAAGTTGAAGAAATCGGAGAATCGATTGGTGGTGGTCGGATGGGATGATGCTTCGATGGTCGGTATAGTCAGGCTGCTGAATGGAGGTTGATGTTGAATTTGGTTGGTCGTCAAGTTGTTCCTGCTGATCGATTGGATTGAATTAGTCTTCCTCTTGCTCGGTTCATCGAAGCTGGCGATCAGTTGGTCGAGGTCATTCTGAGTGGTTGTTATCGTCCCATTCGGATTTCCATTTCCATTTCCATTGTGATTGTGATTGTGATTGTGATCAACGTGATTGCTATTGCTATTGCTATTGCTATCGTTATGTCCATTGCCATCGCTAGTCCTGAGTCTCGTTGGATCGACTTCTTCTTTCATCGGTTAGCTTCAGTCCCAGTCTCAGTCCCAGTCTCAGTCTCAGTCTCAGTCTCACTCTCACTCTCACTTTCCTCCTCCTCCTCTTGGATTTCCCTTCCCCCTTTGGCTCCGAGGGCTTATCGGGTCAGGCCAACCCCTCTGTGGTGAGCCCAGAACGGGCCCGTGCATAGGCGGGGTTGGACGGGCCGAGTATACTCCAAGGCTGGCTGATGGAGCCCCAAGTCCGATTGTCCTGGCTTGCTGCGGGTTCGAGCCAGTTAGCAAACCACCCATTCTTGGGATCAAAAGCTGTTTGCCGTGCTTTCAAATAACTCAGAACTGTGATTTTGGAAAAAAGCTGATGCACTTTCAAATCATGAAGATATGCAGGTATCAGGGGGAAAAAATCAAAACAAGAACTTGATTGATAGAGAGAAAATCTAAAGACATCATAATCAATCCTTCATCCAATCTTGACAACAAACCAGTGCTTCAAGGGCCTCTCAAGCCATTTTGATTCTGAATTCATCCAAACACACAATCACAGGTAGAGAAGCCCCTAAAATAGAGGGGGAAAAAAAAACAAATTAACCATCACACAAAATTTAATAAAAAGAAGGAGAGGATTCTTACTGATTCTGATACAATAGAGGTCATTGGGACCATCACCATGGTCTTTGCCAAACAAGCTAACATTTGAGATCTACAACAATCTTCTTTCCACTGGTTGAGTAAGCTAAATTCAAAATTAAATTCCATTATCTCAATCAAATTTTCTCAGAGGTACAAATCCACCTTGGCCAAAGGAGTACTCAATTGAGATGGTCTGTTTCCTTGTAAGAACTTTCAAAAACCATCTGATTTGGGATCTCTATAGGGTTTCTTTTTCAACAAGTTCACTTGAAGTTAAGATTTTTTTTTTTCCCCCACTGATGATTTGGGAGAATAATACCCAAGCAATAGGGTGTATCAGAGTTAGCAAAAATGCCATTAGAAACCTGCCATTTTTTTTTTTGACCAAACCCACCATTTTTAATGGCAGGTTTCTGAAATACACATACCCCCTAACTGGTGTATTTCAAAATGGCAGGTTTCATGAAAATGGCAGATTTCAAACATCAAACCTGCCATTTATGCACCATCATCCATCCACCATCCATTGCATGCAAATCACTCATCCACACCTCCACCTCAGCAAATCCATATCAATCCCATCTCCATTTCATCACACACATCTCATCTCCATCACTTCAGATCTCCATCACATCACACACATCCTCACCCCTCACAAAATCACTCACTCACTGGTCCACTCCTTCCTCCTATTCACCAAACCATCTCAACCACCACCTCCACCTCAATTGCTTTTTCTTTTCTTCTCCCACTAAACTCAAAATTTTACACAACAAATTGAATAATTTCTTGATCATCACCCCAATTGAATTATTTGGATGGGAGGGAACAAGATAGGAGGAGATGATTTTCCAAACATACAGAGAAGTGGAAAGAATAGGGCTTGTTGTCAAAAGAGGAATCAAAATAGAAATTCTTGAAGAAGATCCAAGTCATCATCCTTGTTAGATTTGATCAATTGATCAACCTATCCAATCATCATCCCATCCAAGGTGGACCCAGAAAGCACTTCTCTACCCATCTACAAAATGCCCTCAAAATCACAAATTAAACTCAATCCAAATCAATCAGCTCTTCAAAAATTGGCAAGTTTCCAAACCAACTCCAGCAGTACACTCCTGGATGCAGAACTTCTAGCCCAACTCCCAAACCACAATCAATCTCATTCTAGTCTTGCTTCAATGGCCAATAAATCCAGCACATCATCAAGTTTTTTAATTCTTAAAAAACAAGTCTCACATCATCCTCAAATCTCTTGCTTTTGGTAAAAGGCTAGGCTTAAATCAGAACATCAATTTTGAACCCAAAGGCTCTTGGAGTTTTGTACAAGACCTGACCATCAAGCCAAATCAGACAACTTCTTGAGCCAGAATCCCTTGATTCCATAAGACCATCACTAATCCTTCCAACCTTGTCAGTACCTGGTACAAACCCAACAGGATTGGAATCGTTGTCAAATCCAATGGGTGAATGAAATCAAGTAGAAAGAACAGATCAACCAATGTAACCATCATCCATCCTCCAATCAACTTCACCATCCCAAGTCTACTCCAGTAGTCATTTCTAGTCAATTGGATGCTGAAGATTGTGATGGATGCAATCCAAGGTGATATTGATTGTAAGAGTAGCTGAAGGATTGAGCTTGTGAACCTTAGAGTCAATAAGAAATCCATTGACTCAATCCTCTTGATCTATGGGTAACCATCAATAAGAGACCAATGGATTAGATCAGACTACTATCAAAGGTGGATTTTTATGTATCAAGGCTGAAAGGAACATAACATTAGTCCATCCAAAGCCTTCTTAATTTGTCAGATAACAAAAATTCAACTCCACAGATTCATCCTGCTTCAGGCCATCATACTTCTACCAGAGCCTACCTGTCATCAACCAAGTCTTGAGGGGTATTGAATCAAAGTGGGTAGGAAATCAATTGGAATGAGAATTCAAGCCAAACCTCCTCAATCCATCAATTGAAAAGAGTTTTAAGGGGGCCCAGACGTTCAACCAATCCCACCAATTGCCTTTGAGTCAATCAAAAGTTGATAGAACCCCCAGGACCTCCAAGGACTTCAAGCCTTTGATGTATACCCTTTCAGCCTCCTCCTGACTAGCCAGGCCGGTCCATAACAGTAAGGATGTTGTCCCAAATCAATAAATCCTTTGATCCTACCTCAAAAAATCATAATCAAAGTAACAACAGTGCCCAAGAGGGTCAAGCTAAACCCTTACTCCTGGCATAGGAAAATCTCATACTGTTAAGAAGTACCCTTAATCTTAAAAACCTGGCATACTCTAAAAACTGAAGTCATCTGTTGCCCAGCACTACTGTTGCTTCCACTGGCACCACAGACAACAACCCAGATGGACACAGAATCAAGCCACTCTCATGACCACACCAAACTGAGTCTCAAACCACATCAATACCTGGTGTGTGTTCTTGCTCTCATCAGGCATCAATTTCATCCATAAGATCTCATCCCAAAACAAAAGAGGCACAACTGTTCAAAACACATTCTGACCCATCCTAAAAGCTACTAGTTCTCTGAACCATTTGGAAAGCCTCTTCTCAGTATCATTGTTCAAATCATTGCTGCTACCGCCCACTCAAACACCAGCTGATCCCTCCATTGGCAGTTTTCTTGTTGTTCCCAGCTTCTTCACACTTTTATATCTTGATAGGCGCTCCACAGCTCCTTTCTTCATTATCTTCATATTTATTCCCATTCTCTTTCCTTCTCATTTTCTGAATTTGCTCTCACTCCTCCAAAAGCTCCTTCTAAAACTTCTCTTGTCTTCACTCTGCTCTTGTCTTTTTTCTTGTTTCATTTCTTCCTTTTTCTCTATCTATTTCTTGTGAAATCCTCTTGTCTTCTTTTTTTTTTCCCCATTCTTTTTTGTTTGCTCCAATCCAAAATCTAACAGATGGGACCATGCCTTGGTTTGATTCTTGATGATCTTTCTTGTCATCCTTCCAGGAGAAAATTGAGTGTTTCAATTGTTTGAGTTGCATGGATCACATGGATTTGGTTGGAGATGCATATAGAGTTTGCCAATCTCCTTCTACATCAGGTAAATTAATGATTTCAAGCAAACTGGGTTAAAGTCCAGGATTTTCAAATTCTCATCATCAGTTGATCATCATTGGTCTCCTGATTTGTTGCAGCAGGGTGGGAAATCAACCAATCCAAAAAAATATGCACATTGACAAAAAAAAAAAATGGAAAAAAAACTGTATGATCAGAAAGAAAGGATTGAGTGACTGGTTCACAATTGATATTTGTACAATCCATCCAACCCCCCTCCCCCCCCCACCCAAGTTGACTTGAGAAGTTTGAGAGACAATTTTTCTTGGGCCATTGCCACAAAGAGGTTTATGAAGAATATTGGATCAAGTCAGGATCACAGAGAGAGAGACAAAGGTGATGAGATTAGTGACTAAGGATCAACTAAATTGTGTCTATAACAATTCATGATGGAAATGAACAGGGTTAGATTGGATTTTGGTAGAAAAGAAACAATGATGTTCACTTTGTTCCATTGGATTTTTGTTTGGACTTGCAGGGGGAGGTTTTCTGAGGGGCCATTTGAAAAGATTAAGAGGGATGAAGGCATGAAGCAATGAGCGAAATAAAGCAATGAGAGAAATAAGGCAATGAGAGAAATAAAACAATGAGAGTTAGGAAGTGAGGAGAGTGATGATGTGACAAGAGCAATAAAGTGAAAAGGGGATGGTAGATGAAGCAATGGGGATAGTCATGAAGAGATGAGAGTGATGAGAATGATCAATAAATGATAGTTAGGATGTGATGAAAGAAATAAAGTGATGAGAGTGATGAAGCAATGAGAGCGTTAAAGTGGTGAGAGTGATTAAGTGATGATGGGATGAGAGTGATGGAGCAAAGAGGATAGGAAGAGATGAGATTGATGAATTGATGAGAGAAATGAAGAAAAGAGGATAGGAAGAGATGAGAGTGATGAAGTGATGAGAAAAATGAAGCCATGAGAGTGATGAAGTGATGAACCAAAGAGGATAGGAAGAGATGAGAGAAATGAATCAAATTTTTCCAATGAGGTTGGAGGTAGAATTTTTTCCAATGAGGTCATAGGTTCAAACCAGGGTTGATAAAGTGGAATGATGTGTGGTCGAGGTGGTGAAAGCCTTTAAATCCTTTATTTGAAAAAAAAACCATTTATTTTCATGTCACTCTGACACATCTGATGTGAAATAAGTGGGGTTTTTTTGTTTTTTTGATTTTTTAATGGCAGGTTTGAAATGGCAAATTGGGTTTGAAACCTGCCATTAAAAAATGGTGGTTCTAGTTAACTTTGGTACAAACAAATAGATAGTTTGTTTTCCTGAGGTCTTGTATATAATGATGAACTGATTCAATATTCATAGTCCTTCACATGGTTTACTCTATGTATGTATTTGAACTTTTAGCAGGGATCAAAAACAATTTCAAGAGCTAGAAATTCATTCATTGTGGAAAAGTAATTGGAAAATTTATTAATCATTGGCCAAACTCTTGAGTTAATATGATCATTTTAAACTGCTTGAGATGAAAATTCCAGAAGATATTCTAGGAAGTATAGGTTGGAAGTTGGATATTTTGTACCAGAAGTTTCATTTATTTCTTCTTGAAAAATTTAAAAAGAGTCCTTTATTACTCCAAGCTCAAGGCCATTCAGCCTCAGAGGTGAAGTCTAAATAATGTGAGTTTGAAATCTGATGATGTTGAAATGCTGATTTGGATGGAAATGAAGAAGAAATCATTTCATAGGTTGAGTTCCATTGTTTTGGAACATCAATAGTAGTTTCTTTCAAGTTTTCTCTTTGGAGATTCCAACAATATCCATGGAATTTTCAAATTTCACTTTTCTTGATTGGGAAACCCTTAAAAAACTCAATGCTGAATCTGAGTGTTTTGATAGCATCAAAAGAAACATTCAAGCCATTGTTGACAAGAAGATTGAGTATATGAGCTCCAAATTGAACATTAATAAACTTTCCACCCAACTATCATTCATTTTTTGTACCTTCAAGAAGTAAATTGTGTATTTGGTTGATTGCACTATCATTATAGCTGGCATCATCAGTAGTAATAAATGAACCTTTATCAATCAAGTTTCAAGAATAAAGGGTCTGGGTTTGTGGTTCACTGATTGAAATTCCAGTATGTGGAGCTGTAAATTCATTGAATTGTAAATTTTTCTTGTTTAGTTGCCATTGATTATCTATAGAATGTCTATTAACAACCATGTAGCCATCATTTTGAGGGGATTTCCATGAATCAGTTGTAAGTGCAAGTTTTTCTACTTTTTTCAACATGGTATGCATTGAGTCCTTGAAGCTATCATATAACTCCATCACATCAGTTCTAACAGTATGCTGCCTTTTCAGGATTCAATAGTGTTTGTATTAGTGGTCCAGATGAGTACCCCAAATGTGCACATCTTTCAGCATGAAAACAAAGGTGAGTTGTCCTTGAAAGAGAATCCTTGCAAGATTTGCAGATTTACCAGATATCATGACCTGATATATGAAAGATTATTTGATTAGAGATTGAAAAACAGACATAGCCCAAGCAAGACCATAATTAACTGTCTCTTAAAGCTCAAAGAAGCCCCAAAAAATTGCTTGTTTTTTCATTTGTTTATTTGATGGTTTGTCACCAATTACCACAGAACTATCCCCTTTGTTGGTCATCAAATGCATTGAGGTTTTTTCCAATGTGGCAATGAAGGAGTTGCAAGTGGAGGACACAGATAGGCTGAATGAGGAGGAAGGTGAAGGATTATTAGCTTGGAGCAAGGGAGGCTAGTGCTCCCATGCACCTCTTCAAATAACTGGTCCTAAGACTCATCCTAGCAACATCACCCTGACACCAATCCCCCATTCTCCAACTTTGAAACCTTGTTTTCACAAATTTTGGAGTCAGCTGTGCCACCAATGCCTTCCCACACACTCATAAAACACCATATATACACCAGAATTCCCCCCCTTGATTTGTAAAAAAATTTGCTTCAAACCCTTCTTCCATCTCTAATTGGGGGCCCCCAAAGCAGCCCAAATATTTATTTCCTAACCAAATCCAATCACCAAAGCCTTCCAGGCTTCCCCAAAATTTGGTTTTCTTCCAAGGGGTAAGCCTAAACCCAGCCTCCAACATATTGGGTACAGGCTAGCCCATGGGCTGCCTGGCCTGATAAGCACCATAAACTTTGGCTGCCACCTTTCTCCTTCCTTCCACTCTCTCTTGAGCCTGCTTCCCCCGTTCCTCACTCCCTTCCCCACATCATCCAAACTCTCCATAAATCCAAATCTGAAACCAACCCACCCTCCAACCCCAATCATAATTTGAGGCACAAGTATTATCACAAGCCCCTCTCTAGTCTCAATCAAGCTCTACACATCTTACAACTTTGATTGTCTGTGCCTTTTTTTTTTGTGGTCATCAGAAAAGAAGTCTCATTTGATCTTAATTATTGGTTTGATTGAATCTATTCTGAATTATAATCTCATCTAAAAATTCCTTGAATTTATAAAACTCATTTGGGGATCTCAATCTATAATCACAAAGATTCAGTCTATCATTAATCTTTTTTTTTTTTTAAAAAAAAAAAAAAAAAATAGAGAATTTTGGAAAGCTTGTTTTTTTATTTTCTGCTCTTGATCATGATTTTTTTTCAGTCAAGAGAGTCTAAAAATTAAGTCTGTTCATCAAACCTGGGATAATCTCTCAAAAAATTCACACATATAATACTTTCTGAGGCTTTTCTACTATTTTAATTTCTCTCAGAGTTTCTAATCTCTCATGGAACTAGCTATTTCTGGGTGATATGATTCAATATACTGCTTATGCACAACTTGGTTGGAGATAGTTGAAGTGGTTAGACAAAATTCTTGGGACCAATTGAGATAAAAAAAATAATCAACAACTGTACTAATTCCAAGTACTCATTTCAACCAAAATCTGACCCTGATTGAAAAGGAGGTATGTATAAGTTTCTTCAAATCTTGATGTTTAAATCATCCAGGAGCTGATGTTTTTAAATTAAAACTTAAAGTTAAATAAAAATAAACTGAGATTGAGATTGATTTGAAATTCATGAAAAAAATAATCAAACCTTGGAAAAAAACTTGAGAATCATACCAGATCCCAAAATAAAAAAAAAAAAGGTTGGGTACCATCAATCTTCTTTCCCATCAATGATTTCTTGAAGGAGGATTAAGATTAAAATATTAGATATAAGAAATCAAGACCATACTGTTTTATTCTAAAGTTTGATAATTCTAAGATCAATTACCATTAATTTTTTGATGGCTTGGTCCAATTCCAATCAAACAGGTGATCTAGGACTGTTGTGATTCATGAGAATTTCTCAGATAGGTTCTTCTATTCACAACAATTCATAAAAAACTATCAAATTTCTCCTTTGAAGTGTTTTTTTATCTTTGAATAATCTGAGGATGAATCATTGATTTCTTGTTTTAAAAAGGAGGCACCTTTGAATGGCTCTGTAGCCTGTTTGGAACATGAAAAGTTTTTGAAGGTTTTTTGGTCCCTTAAATGGCTTGATACATGAGGTAGAACAATATTTATGTCAAAAAAAATAAAACATTGGATTTTAAAAAGATAAGAATAAATAAAGCATCATGAAAAATAAATATCTCAATGAGTAGTTCATATCTCAAATAAATCACTTACCAAAATTGTTCTTTTTGACCAACCATCAAAGGTTGGAAGGTTTTTGAGAAAGCAAGGTGGTGGTTTTGATGACCATCATCAACTGGAGAGGGGGGGGGATGAGTTTTAGAGTGATCAACACAAATAATCACACTTCATGGGCTCAATCTAAATTCCTCAAAGTGATTGGTTGTTCCCACTATTTCAATAAAAAATCTCAATGATTATATCTAACCACTGTAAACACCTAAATTATTTCCTGGAAAACATCTTTTTTCAGCCTAGATTTCACACAAAACAACTTTTTGATATATGTCTCTGTGTAGATTGAGAAGACTGCTGAAAGGTCTAGCAGATGCAAGATTAAACTTGAATCTAACTGCCTGTTAGCTGATATGATGGATTCATGAATCAATCAAGAAATACAAGATCTCATTAGGGCATATCAGAGTTAGAAAACCCACCATTAGAAACCTGCTATTTTTGGCCAAATCTGAAATTTTTAATGGTGGGTTTCTGAAATACACATACAATCTAAATGGTGTATTTCAACATGGCGGGTTTCAAAAAAATAGTGGGTTTCAAACATAAAATAGGCCATTTATTCATCTTCACCCATAATCATGCAAAAATTCCATCCAGCCCTCCACTTCATCAAATCCAAGATGTTCAAAATCATCATTCCCCCTTCCAACTAATCAAAGCCCTCAAACATCAAAGATCAACACCATCATTGACCAATATCAATTAATCCAATCAGCACCATCATCATCCCATGTTTATCATCATTTAAAATCTCAAGACAAGAAGAATGATCAATATTCTGGAATGTTTCAGGAAACATGTCTCAGTCTGTAGTTTCTCTCAGGATGGCCTAAGAGACTTCCCCCCTTTTTTTTATTCTTCTCTCAATTTTTTGTTTGGGTTGAAAATATTTTAAAACCTTGAGATGATGAACACCAAATAAATAAAAATTTAGATGAACAAGGAGACATGAAAAAACTTAAGATTTTAACATGATTTAAATGGCAATCCTACTGGCTTGAAATTCATTCATCTTACCTTTGATCATATCTCTTGAGGATGTAGAGGTTAGATTGGTTGAGACTTTGGAAGTTTGATATTCTGGTCTTGATCAGATAGAACTACATAATGCAATCAATGGTTGAGTTTCCAATCAGTTTGTAGTTTGATTATCAAGGGGGGGAGATTGAACAAGCCAGATTGAGTGTGTGATAATTGGCGAATGAGGATTAGATCTTGTTGGGGGTCCAATCAAGTGTTGAAGGCCAGATTGATTAAGTTTAGGGTTGCTTGAGATTGAGGGTTGAAGGAGGCTGAGAGTGGTAGTCAATCATCATCATAAGCTGGATGTTTTTGATTGTGATTCTGAGTCTGTTATTGTTGATCATGAAGTGCTAATTGATTAATCAGTCACAATTGGTTGTTTAACAACTCACTTGGATCATGATTGGTAACTAGTTGCTGTGCTTCTCCTTCTCCTTTGATGTTTGGTTTGAGTAGCACTTTTGATTGCTTGAGTAGGATAAAATGTTTCTGGTGCCAAGTTTGGATGAATTTCCTTGATGGCAAATAATTTTAAATCTCCAAATCACTCAAATGACAATGCTCATCAACTTTCTCAATTAATGCTTGAATTCCCTCCTCTTCCATTGATTGATTGAGGTTTACCCATCTTTTAATCCCCATCCTCATCCTCATCCTAGCTCAACTCCATTGTAAACTGCTTCACTTTTAACCAAGCTGCTTGTAAGCTAAGCTAGCCTACCCCTTAAAATCATTACTTGAACAACTGAGACTGAGATTGAATAAGTTGATCCACACCGCCCTCATTGCTACTCTCAAAATACCAAGCAAGAAAGCTTGGAACCAATATCACACAGGATTCAGTATCAGACTCCTATTGCTCATCACTGGAAAGGATCTTGCCACTTTTTTTTTCTTTTTCATTTTTTTCTCCCGCTTTTTTTTTCTACCATCAACTTTCATTTAATCCTCTATCTCTTTCTATCTTAAGCTACCTTTCTTGTCAATATCCTTCCTCCAAAAATTTCTGTCATTTTTTAATAATGATATGACTCATTTTTTCAGAATTCTAAAAGACACAAGGTCAAAAAACATTATTAGAAATAACTTGGAAGAAAATCAAGAGAAATTCAACACTTGGAAGGTGGGAGATCAACTTGTGATCACAAGGTGATTGAGTGTAAAATTTGATTGCATATTCTACAAAAGGTTTTGGGTTTGTTGGTTTGGAGGTGTTTTTCAATGAGGTTAGAAATTTTGGGAGGGGATGAAGGAGGAGCCAGTCAATCCAATTGAGAGTTTGATTCAAATGAGCAAACCAATTGTTTGAGCAAAGAGAAAAATAAAAATAGAATAAGAAACAAATTGGTGGATTCTTGAGAGTAAGAGTTTTGAGCAGCGTTACTTGGTTGCAGTGATTAATGATGTCCTATGTAGCCTCAGACTAGGGACAGTTGATGCAAGATATGATGGCCTTGCTTGATTCAACCTCTTGCTTTATTTTAGGTGATCCACTGGTTCAGAACATTGATAAAGAATGATTCTATGGTAAGCTGCTTCTGCTTCTTATATCAGGTTCTAGGGTTTTTTTTGTGATGGATGAAGATGAATGGAGAGTGAGATGGAGAATTTTGTACCTGGTATTTATGGATTACCAGTGTTGGGGAGAGTGGTTCTCATATTAGGATGTTGCACCATTGCCTCCAGTGTTGGTAATGCCACTGAGACCACCAGTTGCAACAGAGAATGGACTGGATCAGTTTGGGCCCTCAAGGGTCTTAGTTGGAAGATATGTGGGTTGATTTTCTTACCAGGGTACAGTTCTAAACCACAAGTAGGGGTTCTTCCTGGCCTTCTTATAGGCAGAGATTATGTTCCCCTGTTTGATTGGAAAGGCTTGTATGTGTGTTTTTGATGGGTTGGATGAGTTAGGAGCAAGACTGCTGGATTTGATTTTGGGCTTGGAGAGGGTGGAGCAACAGTTCTATGGGATGTGGTTCCCCTTTTGAGTCTTGAATTTATATACTATGCATGAAAAAATACACTTATTTTTGGATAGCTCTGACACCCCTTTTGTTAAATAAGTGGGTTTTTTGATTTTTTAATGGCTGTTTTGAAATAGTGGATTCGGGTTGAAACCTGAAATTGAAAAAATGGTGGGTTTTTTAACTCTGATAAAGCCTATTAATATTGAGATTGAGTTTGAATTTATTTGTTTTTTATACTTGGGCAATGTCACGCTTTGCACTTAAGGATTATTGTCTTCACCACTTTGACATGTCCTCTCCTCAGTACCATCTACCTCAGTCTAAAAGCGTGACACAAATAAAAGCACAAAATCAATGGTGCAATCCGCTATTTCCTCTGGCTTGCGCTGACCTTCAAATCTTGGCGACAAACTCAGTATATACTTGCAAACTTCGCGGTTAACTCCATACCGGTCGGCCATCCATTATGAGATCCAATCTCCTTCCCTGGCCAATCAACAGCCTCAGACTTCCATCTTTGGTCATGCATTGTTTGTTAGTTTGCATCTACGTCTAACCAAGCCATCACTACTGTATAGTTTGCAATTGGACTAGTCCCTACCCTGCATACACTATTACCTCTCATTTGCATTACCTTCAACGTCACTCGCTCCTGTCCCAATTCATCATGCAATTTTACGCTCAGATTCTATTGTCTTGCACTTACGCTAAGACCTTGGATCTATACCACTGCTTCATTTCCTATCCCGTTCCTGTCATTCATTGCCTCACTGCTTCAACTGTAGTTAGCTTATCACCAGGTTGTATCTAGTCACTTTGGATTACCTTATAAGGGCTATCCCCTTGCCTGATGATTGTCTCCTCAGTTAGTTAATTTCATACATTCTCGCATTTTGCTACAACCTAGTTATCACATCAGACTCAGGTTGAGTTTCCTTCTTTGGAACACATTCCATTCATCTTGCCGTTTGTTGAGTGGCATAACCAAGTTTGCACTTTGCAACTGGGCCTCGCTATTTGCACTTGCCCTTGCACTTGGCATTCCTTCGCGCTCACGATCATCTAAGAATTGCCCTATAGTATTTGGGGTGGTGGTGTGACAGTAAATTAACTAACTCAACTCATCTATTGTAGCCTGCCAACCTATAGTAGACTTCTTTTTCTCGATGTCACGTACTCGCTCAACCGGGAACGCTTCCCTTGCCCATTACAATGATGAGATTCATTGGGTAGGGAGAACCAGCGCTCCTTGGGCCCAACAACCCTTAGATCAAGTTCCTCCTTCTAACTCGCCATCTGTGGAACCTCTCAATGATCCTTGGGCTCCTCCACAGGATGCTCCAAGGGACCCTCTTGCGGAATTCACAGACTCCAACCATTCTTCTGATGAAACCTCAACTCGTGGTAGATCAGGGGTTTGCACTACTGCTCCCAAGCCCAATGCTCCAACCCTGCTTTCAACATTGATCCAGGCCCTCACTCATTGTGCCCAGCGATCTAGTCCAATTACTCCTAGCTTTTGCACTCTGGACATGAAACAACCAAATCACTTTACAGGAGAACACCCTCATAAGCTTAGATCCTACCTACAGTCTTGTAAAATCATCTTTTCAAAGGAATCCAACAATTTCCCTTCAGATAGGCATTAAGTTATGTATGCTTTGTCCTTCTTAGGAGGTAGAGCCTTGCAGTGGTTTGAACTGTACCTCAAACTTTTGTCCAACAACAGTCCCACTTGTATTCTCAACAACTGGGACAGGTTTGAGCAACAACTTTCCACCCTGTTTGGCAATACCAATGAAGTTCAAAACGCCAAATACAAACTTAATAGTTTAGTTATGAAGGATAATAGTAGAGCTTCCATTTATATTTCTCATTTTTGAACCTTGCAGTCTTGCATCCAGTGGAACAAGGCCGCTCTTCTATTCCATTTCTGAAAGGGTCTACCAGAACGCTTAATTGAACAGCTTGCAGTTGGGGGTCATAAGACAACCTTGCTTCAGCAGCTAATCAATCAAGTGATTGAGCTTGATAATGGCTATCATGAAAAGAATTGCTCTTGGGGAAACGACCATGGACCGTCCACCTTGGCTCTGAGGGTGGACAACTCCTCAAAGCAAAACACGAGGAACCCAAAACCATCCAAACCAACCCTGACTTTGAACTCCAACTCAAAAGGGAAAGCCATTGCCAAAAATTTGAAGTTCTTGAACAAAGAAACCGGGATGCTTCAAAGCGAGGAACGGCTACAAAGGGAAAAGAACAGGCTGTGTATGTATTGTGGAGGAAAACATGATTTTGACAGCTGTGCAAAGCGGTTAGCGCGTGAAGCAGCTAAGAAGTCAAAAAATTAGCTTGTAGTTTTTCTGATACTTGCAAGGAAAACTACACATTATCTAAATCACCGCAAGTAAATCTTTGCACTTGCAAGTCACTAGGTGCTCCAAGTTCAAGATTTATCCTATTCTATTCCAACAACACTGCTTATCAAGTATTACTTGATTCAGGCGCTAATGTTTCCTTCATCAGTGAATCTTTTGCCACTTCCAAAAATCTTACGCGTTCCAAGATAGATAAATTTCCTATCTATTTAGTAAGTAGTGCGACTGAACCGTCTTATTGGGTATCCCAAAAGGCAAAATGGACCTTTGCATTCTCCAATTTCCCCAGCTTCAAATGGGATTTATTTGTCTTGGCTATACCCGGAATGGATGATACCATTCTAGGCCATGATTTCCTAGTTTACTGGAATCCGGATGTGAATTGGCAAGAAGGAGTAATTAACCTTCAAACCTTGCACCCCCAAAACACTAACCTTTCCGTCAATCAGGAATTAAACAGCCTACCTGACACTGTCATTGAGTTGGATGACACTTTTCCGCCAGGAGATTTGCAATATCCTGACCTTCATTCCCAAATTCCCTCTTCAGATTTAGGATTTATTGCTTACCTATCCAGATTACCTCTTTCCTGTTCCTTTGAAGAGAAACAGACACCAACCAAACGGTGTATTTTGAGCTCCCTAATCCTCTTGCACCATGCAAGCACCTCAAACCCGGTGCTCAAAGATGACAAGATTGAAGATTTAGAAATCATTCAAGAGTCTTTACCTTTGGTTTATCATGACTTTGCTGATGTCTTTTCAGCTACAAAAGCAGATAAACTGCCTCCATCCCATCCTTACAATCACAAGATCAAACTTACTGGCCCACCTCTGGCACCAGGACCAGTCTACTCTCTCTCGACGCAAGAATCAATTGCGCTTCAAGACTACATTGCGGAAAATGTAGCAAAAGGATTTCTTCGACCAAGCAATTCAAACACCGGTTCACCTGTCCTATTTGTTCCAAAGAAGGACGGCGGACTTGGCCTTTGTGTTGACTACAGGAAACTGAACCAGGTAACCCGGAAGAATGCCTATCCAGTACTGCCTACGTCACATCTCCTCACCCTCTTCCATGGAGCTACTTATTTCTCAAAGTTAGACCTTTGAGGTGCCTATAACCTAATTTGCATTGAGGAAGGTCATGAGTATTTAACTGCAATGAGAACCCGGTTTGGCAGTTATGAGTATACCGTCATGCCTTTTGGCCTCTGTAACGCTCCTTCTACTTTTCAACATTTTGTCAACAACATTTTCTCTGATCTTGTAGGTAAATACCTCATGGTATATCTTGATGATATACTAGTCTACTTGAGGAACCTTGAAGATCACATTGCACATGTGCAAGAGGTGCTGCAGCGACTTTGCAAGAATGACCTGTTTGCAAAAGCCTCTAAGTGTGAGTTCCATTCCTCTTCTCTTCATTTTCTAGGCGTTGTAGTCTTGCAGCAAGGACTATTGATGGACCCAGCCAAGAGCAAATGCATATTTGACTGGCCCCCAACTTCTTTGGTTAAATCTCTTCAAGTTTTCCTTGGTTTCAGTAATTTCTATAGAAGGTTTATTGCGCGTTACGCCAAAAGAACCGTGAATCTTACTAACCTTCTTCAAAAGGACACTCCTTTTGTTTTTACCAAACAAGCTGCTTTGTAGTTCAAAGCTCTGAAGAAAGCGTTCACCACTGCTCCAATACTCGCTCACTTCAACAAGCTAGCTTGCACTATTGTCAAAACAGACGCAAGCGACTATGCAATTGCAGGAGTAATCTCGCAGTTTTCTTCTTCCACTTCTCTCTTTCATCCCATAGCTTTTGAGTCTTGCAAGTTGCTTGCTGCAGAGCTTAACTATGAGATTCATGACAAGGAACTTCTCGCAATTGTTTATTGCTTGAAAAAATGGCGTTCATACCTTTTGAGCCTTAGGGAATACTTTGAGTTTTTAACTGATCATAATTCTTTGAAGTATTTCATGAGCTCAAAAGTCCTCACACGTAGACAGGCACAATGGGCCAAATACCTCTCCGAGTTCCACTTTACAATCACGTAATGTCCTGGGAAACAAGCAGTAGTTCCTGATGCTTTATCACGTTGGGACAACGTTTACCCAGGGGGGGGGAGAACCTTCGCCAAAAACAACCCTGAAAACGTTAGGACACTCTTTTCAACCCAATCTGCCCAACTCAGTTTGATCATCGCTTGCTTACAAGATTTGGCTTCCAAACTCCAACAAGCTCAACGCGACAACCCCAAGTGCATCAAACTTTGCAAAAGTGCAAACTTATTAGATAGTACTTACAGTATTGATGATAATGACTTTTTAGTCTATGATAATTGTATAGTAGTACCAGATAATTCTTGCATTAAGTTAGATATCTTCGAGTCACGGCACAATTCTCCGCTTGCTGGTCATCATGGGAAGGATAAAACCAACCAATTGATTGCACAAGACTTTTACTGGCCTGGTATGACCAAAGAAGTAAAAGACTATGTTAGCGCGTGCTATGATTGCAATCGTAACAAGTCCTCAAAACACCGGAAGTATGGGCTGCTCCAGCCACTTCCAATTCTGCCTTGTCCTTGGCACTCGCTGTCTATGGATTTCATCTCTCAATTACCTTCTTCTAGTGGATATGATGCTATTCTAGTAATAGTAGATCGCTTCTCAAAGATGGCTTTATTTTTACGCAGTAATGTGACGGCCTCTTCAGAAGACTTAGCTAACTTGTTCATAGAATATGTATTTTTGAAACATGGTCTCCCTGATAATATAGTTAGTGATTGTGGATCTCTATTTGTCTCAAGCTTCTGGACCTTGCTATGCCAACATTTGAAGATCACTTGCAATTTATCAACGGCTTACCACCCGGAAATGGATGGGCAAACCAAGCGAGTTAATCAGATTCTCAAACAATATCTTTGAATGTATGTTGCCTATCAACAAGACGACTGGTCGCAATGGCTCCCACTAGCCGAATTTGCCTACAACAACTCCACTCATTCCTCCACCAAACAGTTGCCCTTCCAAACTCTTTATGGTAGAAACCCGACTTTCTTGTCCCTTCACGTAGCACCTTCTCAACCTTCTACTGATTACCTTGAACAAATTCAATCCCTTCAATCGCAACTTTGAACCAACCTCAAAGAAGCAAACCAGCGCTATAAGGAGCAAGCAGACCAATCTTGCACTTTGGCTCCAACCTTTGCAGTAGGAGATCAAGTATGGCTCAATTCTTGCAACATTTGCAGCACTCGCCCAACTTGCAAACTCTCCAAAAGAAAGCTTGGCCCCTTTAAAGTAGAATCAGTTATCTCCCCTAACGCCTTTAAACTTACTTTACCTGCAAAGTGGCAAGGTATCCACCTGGTCTTTCATGTGTCTATCCTAGAGCCAGCTCGAGTCCTATACCCGGGAAAGACTCATCCCCCTCCTGAACCGGTCACTGTCCTCAATCATCAAGAGTGGGAAGTAAGCCGTATTCTGGATTCCAGGTTACGCAAAGGAAAACTTCAATACCTTGGCGAATGGTCTGGCTTCCAGTCAGACAAAGATTGCACCTTGTGGGAACCAGCCTATCACCTTTGCAATTCACCCAATCTGATTCAAGACTTCCATGCAAGCTACCCTTGCAAACCTCAACAATCATGATTATTTCCCATCCAATCCCATTCCATTCCATTCCACATTTCATCCCATCCAGTCCCATTCCATTCCATTCCACATTTCATCCCATCCAATCCCATTCCATTCCATTCCACATTTTATCTTATTCAATCCCATTTCATCTTGCATTCTCTCTCATCCAATCCCATTCCATTCCATATTCCATCCCATTTAACCTCATTTTATTTCACACCATCATTCCATCAGTCAATTCCTCCATCTCACCGTGTTATTCCTTTTTCTCATTTCCCTTTCATTTCTACTAAATAAAACCTCATTCCTTATTAAATATATATATATATATATATATATATATATATATATTTATTATAAATAGAAATATTATTATTATTATATATATATATATATATATATATATATATTTATAATAAATAAATAATTACAAAGTATCCTTTACTTCCTTCTCCGCATCCTCCCAATTTGCTGTCAATTCCGCAACCATGGATTGAAAAGTATCCAGGTCTTCATCGTTGATTAATGCGGACATTCTTTGGAGAACTAGCACTTCTGTTACAATGTGCCTCTCAAAGATCTCCTTGCACCTTGCAACCCAAGCTTGCTTTGGCCAAGCATTCCATCCGCCTTCCTCCAAGAGCTCTTCATACGCTCTCTTCCTTTGACCTCCCAACGTGCCTTCTCCAATATCGTCCGTCAGCCGCCTTGCATCCGTTTTGATTGGCCCTACGACTCGCACTGGATCTGTTTTGCCTTGGGCCTCCATTCCTTCCGTCCCATCCACTCCATCCCTTCCATCTCCTTCATTCCCTCCTTCTAATTCATCCGCTCCATTTCCGTTCCCTCCATTTCCCAATTCTCCTTCCGCTTTGTTTCCTTCCTCCTCCCTTGCTTCCTTGGTTATGACTCCTACCAGTTCCGCACCGGACACTTTGCCTTGCACCTTGGCATTCATCTGGGGCCCCAGGAGTTCAGTCGGTGGTCCCCAGTAAGGTGGTGGTGTGTTTGTGGTATATCTTTGGAAACAAGGCAACACTAGCAAAACAAGCAAAATTAGTTATTATTTTATGATCATTAGTCAGTCCAGAGTAGTACTTACCAGGAACTCAAGTCCCCAAGTATTTGATCTCCGGCAACGGTGGTATGTTGTAATTAACCCTTGGCGTGGACCTACAACTTTGCATCTCCCTTGATGATTCCAAAGGACCCTCAACAGTCGACTTGACATTTATAGGGAAATTGCATGCCACTTTGCAAAGGCAACATTGCTCGCACTTGCCTTGAAGTCCTCGGACAGCAGTACTAGGAACACAACACTTGTTTTGGCAAATACAGTTTTTGCAAGGGCGGGACGACAATGACGACAATGACAACATTTTATATAAATAATAAATTTATCAAGTAAAGAATTAAGTAGTATAAGGGGTATACAGTAATAATTAATGACTTGAAATCAATGGGAAAATTTATCTGAACGCTTGCAGGAGCTCGCGTCTTTATACCCGGGAAACTGTCACGCTTCGCACTTAAGGATTATTGTCTTCACCACTTTGACATGTCCTCTCCTCAGTACCATCTACCTCAGTCTAAAAGCATGAAACAAATAAAAGCACAAAATCAATGGTGCAGTCCGCTATTTCCTCTGGCTCGCGCTGACCTTCCAATCTCGGCGACCAACTCAGTATATACTTGCAAACTTTGCGGTTAACTCCATACCGGTTGGCCATCCATTATGAGATCCAATCTCCTTCCCTGGCCAATCAACAGCCTTGGACTTCCATCTTTGGTCATGCATTGTTCGTTAGTTTGCATCTACGTCTAACTAAGCCATCACTACTGTATAGTTTGCAATTGGACTAGTCCCTACCCTGCATACACTATTACCTCTCATTCACATTACCTTCAACGTCACTCGCTCCTGTCCCAATTTGTCATGCAATTGTACGCTCAGATTCTATTGTCTTGCACTTACGCTAAGACCTTGGATCTATACCACTGCTTCATTTCCTATCCCGTTCCTGTCATTCATTGCCTCACCACTTCAACTGTAGTTAGCTCATCACCAGGTTGTATCTAGTCACTTTGGATTAACTTATAAGGGCTATCCCCTTGCCTGATGATTGTCTCCTCAGTTAGTTAATTTCATACATTCTTGCATTTTGCTACAACCTAGTTATCACATCAGACTCAGGTTGAGTTTCCTTCTTTGGAACACATTCCATTCATCTTGCTGTTTGTTGAGTGGCATAACCAAGTTTGCACTTGGCAACTGGGCCTTGCTATTTGCACTTGCCCTTGCACTTGGCATTCCTTTGCGCTCACAATCATCTAAGAATTGCCCTATAGTACGTGGGGTGGTCGTGTGACAGGCAAAGAGTTCTTGAAACATTTACTCATTGGCTTTGATCATAGATCAAGCCTACCTTTGGTTTTCTTCTTCAGGTCATTGGAAATCAGGAGATGGAGATTCTTCAACTCAAGTTTTGTTTTCAGAACCCCCAAGAAAAACCTTGTAGTTGGAAAGGAATTCTCAGAAATTTGACAAGGATGAGATGATTGGCTTGGTTTTTTTGACTAGAAAATTTGGAAGTAGATGGGGGGGGGAGGGTTGCATTTTTTAAGAATGTTGGATGTTGATTTCCTTGAGTAGGTTCTCTTGGCATACTTTCCAGGGGAGCTTTCATCAGGGTCCATTTTGAAAGTGTAAGAGAGATCAAGTTATAAGTGAAAGTGCAATCAATTAACAAGTATGATGAGCTTGGAGGTTGGAAGTCTTATTGAAAAGATAAAGATTTATTAATATTAATCAGGTTTGAAGTGGGAAGTAGCAATGGAAAGATGAAGAGAAAAGTGATAGTATATCCAATGAGGTTGGAGACAAAGGATATTGGAAGCAAGGGGTAGATGGTGTGGTCCAACATGTGTTGGATGTTTCATGTACCTCAATATACTTTTTAATTAAGTTTTTTTATTTTATTTTTAATGGCTTGTTTGAGATTGGTTTATTTTGATGAAACATTCAATTAAAAAAATTGGGGGGGGGGGAGTTGCTAACTCTGATACACCCTAGTCAAGAGAAATTCTATTATCTCCATTTTTTTATTTCTTTTTAATACCATGTTAGGTTTTCTCACTCACTTCAAATAATTTTTAATTCCAAATAATTTTGGACTCCTCAGTAAGCTGAGGTACCATAATTGAAGATAGTGAAATACTTGATTCATTTATTCAAATAATTCCAGATAGGAATTCAAAAACAAAGCTATTTTTCTATAATTTAATTCTTGTTTTTTTGTTTTTTTTTATCTTCAGAAATATTTTTATTTCTGAATTTAATCATTTAGCCACATTAAAAGCTAGTGTATAATTTCATATATATTCATCCACAGGATTGCATGAAGTCCTAAAGATTCACAGAGACCTCAGGGAACACATGTGTTGGTAATCAGAGGATATCCTAACCTACAAAACATTTAGATTTCTGTGAATATTTTATTATAGGCAGAAAATAAATTAATTAATGCATATAATACTTCTCAAATCTAAATGAAAAATTTCAATGAAATTTCATTTAAATTTTATTTTATTCAGGTGTCTCAATTCAATCAAGTCAATCTTTTTTAGTTAGATTATTTTTTGAAATGTCCTTTAATTCAAAATTTTCTTAATGTGTTGAAATCAATTATAAATTATTTTGTTGTTTGGATTGTACCATTGTAAGAATCCAAACAGTGCCAAGACGCAGGAAGTTCTGTGGCGGGGAAAGGTCCTTTTTAGGCTTCCATTCTGAGCGTTACAAAAATATTTAAATGTGACCAGAATCAAGGTCAAGAACCTCATGAATGAGGAATCAATGGAAGGGATGAGTTTGATAGTAGTCAGTAGCAGTGGAAAACCACTATCTGAGGCAAGATGATACGGAAAGACTTGAAAAGAATAGGCTGAAGTTTGTTTAGAGTTCAATAGAACAAGGCAGTTGTAAGTAAAATCACCCACAAGCTTATAATTATGGTTGTCAGGATAAGATTAGGAAAGATCAACTCAGGCCCAACCAACCTCCAGGTTCTCAATGAACCTGCCCAACCCTCTGCAGTCAAGAACTTTAAGGGTACCAGATAACTGTGGGTGGCTGTAAAAAACAAAAAAATTTGTTTTATGAAGCTCTAGAAGCAAAGCCATGACAGATTCAAAAAAGAATAACCCAACACTTTTCAAGGGACTCCAGAATAGCATGGCAGAATTTAACTTTTAAAGAAATAAAGGGAGGTTTAAAAATCCAGTTTTCAAGCTTAAATAAACCTCTCAGCCAAACATGACTGGTTCCAAAATGATTATCAAAGAATGATCAAGACCAGGATTTTTGAAAAAAAATCAAAGAGTGGTATAAAAGACTCAAGAATTCAATCAGATGAATTCTTCTTCAACCAGAAAGGCTATTGGTTGGTGATAATGAAAAAGTTCACAGATGGAAGGATCAAATTTTTGAGTATGGAGGCTCAAGAGGTCAAGGGGAAATCAAAAGATATACCCAGGATAAGAATGCTCAGATACAGGGGAAGGCCCCATGGATTTATTGATTGATTATAGTGATGATGAAGGATCATGGATCATGGATGATTAGATGGATAGATGATCCGGAAAAAGTCAGGGGAGAGCCCCTCCTTTTATGGGCAAGAGGCCCTGTAGTCTAATTACAAGAGGTAACTACAAATGAGTGCTTATTTTTATTATTATTATTATTATTATTATTTTTTGAAAATGAAAGATGGATGAGGGAAAAACAAGTGGTGAAAGAACATGAAAAAATTGGCAACAGGACGCGCATGTCATGTGAAAAAAAGAAAACAGATGAGAAAAAAGTAAACCTGCCCATGCCAAGGAGGACAGCGGGCAGGGAGCTGCACAGACAATGCAATGGTCAGGTGTTGATGGTTGCCAGCAAGTGAGGTGGGAGAATCAAGTGGATGTTTGCAAGTGTTGAGGGGTGAGAGTTGAGGGCAGATGACTGGTTAGAACAGTTCAGGTGGTTGGTGGAGATTATTTTGATGGCCATTGGGTTCACGGACAAAGCCACAAACAGCCGCAAGCAACAGCTTGCAGTTTGTCAGATGAGAAAAGCAGGGGTAGCAATTGGTCAATGGGTGTAAGTGAGCTGACCAAGGCGCTTGCTTGCGTTGTTTGTTGGAAATAGGACAGATTGATAATTGAGATGGTTGCCATTGTCATTGCCAACAACAATGGCAAGTTGATGGACGGTATTTTTTGCTGTTATAAGCCAATTGATGACAAGGTTGAGGGCACTGGTGTGGAAAAAAGAGAGGTGATACCCCTCAAAGTTATCCTCAGGTTCCAGAAGTTATTTGTCTAAGAATCTGTAAGGAGATTGGATGCAATGATTTTAGGATTAGAGAGAGTGATGATAAGATAAATTCCTCCTTTCCAATCCTTCCCCTACCATTCCCTGGTGGTCCGGTGATGATGATATATGATGATCTATATATATTGGTAATCTGATAATAAGATGATATGAGATGATCCAACCCAGAGTTTAGAGTGAGGTGTTTTTAAGTACTCCCCCTCAACCTTAACCTAGTTATAACCACAAGCAACAATATAGATGAAATATTACCCCAAGTACAGAACCCTAGCTCCACCCTAACCCTACCCCGTACCACCCACCCCATCCAAAACCCTCCCCTTTGATATCACGTATGTCCGGTTTGTCCTTCTCATGGCTCATCCCTCCGCCGCACCCTACTTGGAGCCCCCCGGGTTTATCTGTCCGCGGATCCCGCAATTTGTGAGTTGGCCCGCGCTTATGCCCATGCAAACCTCTGCTGCGCCCTAATTGGAGCCCCCTGGGTTTATCCGTCTGCACGCATCCGCGGATCCGGCGATCTGTGAGTTGGCCTGCCCTTATGCCTGCGCAAACCTCCCCGGCGCGTATAACCCCTGATTGCACGGCCCTTGCCTTCCGGACTAGCCACCCGCAAGCTTGGTTGGGCCGGCTCCATCACTTGGTACGCGTTCCCTGGGCAGGTTGCGGCCTGTGATGCAGCTCCCAATCCAAGGTTATAAATACAACACCACATCCCCCCCCAAGTTGAGTTCTGTCCCCAGAGGTCCTACTAGCCCAATCTGCAACTCCGCTTCATTGCTCCGCCGCGCCCCCATCCTGGTGAGAATGAGATCCGCGCCCGCGTCCTGCGCCAACAAAGTTCCGCGGAAGGTACCTAGACCTCCCTAGCCAAACTTCCACACTGTTCCCTGTAGAAGACAACTGATAAAGAGAAGACAGAGAAAAGAACCAAACCCAAAAAGGAAACCAAACCCAAAAAAAAGAAAAAGTTTTTTTTTTGCTAACACCGGGCCTCTGCTCCTTGTCCCGCATTACCAAACCGCGGAGCTTGTCCTCACGTTTACGGACCTGGCTTCGATTGCGCTGCTCCCGCGTCCCATCCTGCGCTAGCTTCCCCCCAAACTTGGCTGCTGTCCTCAGCTGACAGTCTCAACCAATCCCACAAAGGTTGCGTCCACCGGCCAATTCTCCAAACTTTGACGGGAGCAGATTGACCATTGACCCACTGTCCACCATTGCCCACACCTTCCTGCCCGCAATATTCATCAAGAAATGGGCAAGCGGCACCAACACAGCTTTGGAATGGCACAAATTGCGTTCCCCTTCCTCCCCTGCCGTGTTCACGCGCTGCACCATTGCCAGAACCCTTCCACCCCCATGCTCTCTCAGGGCCTGAACCATTTCCTTGACAACCACCGGGGAGACCGCGGCCAGCTCCTGTAGCGTGAGGGGTATTGGTGCCTTTCTCCCCATCACCCGTTGCACGATTTCTGCGGCCTTCCTCCTTCCTCCAGAACTGGTCAACGGCGTGTTGCCTACCGGCCCTTGCGTACCAGTTTTTGGGGCCTGGGTCAATGGCGGCTCTCTGACATCCACATCCATCTTCTCCAACACAATCCGCTTGTTTTCAGCCAATGCCCTAACCTCTGCCTCCACACGCAGAGCTTGCCACGTATCAGGCCCGGTAACAATCCCAAGTGACACCCAAGCGGCCCCTGTGGGCCGGGCTCTTGCCCTAACCTGCTCCACCGGGGGTGGCTGACTGGCCCCCAGATCCACTGGCTTGCCCGTTGGGAATATGTAAGTTGCCCCGGACGTGCGGACCAACCCCTTTTCCATGTCCTTGGTCAGTTCCACGCAACCAGACTTCCAGTGGCCTTTATTGCTGCAATAGGTGCACATGCAAACCAAAAACCCGCTCAACGGCCCACTACTCGGCTGGAAGCCCCCCCATGTGAGGCGGCACTCTGGGCGGAGGAGGAGGAGGCAGAGCCGTTGGTGGGGCCGTTATCCAATTCACGAAGTATCCGTAGGTCCCGTAACATATCCGTTACCTTTTTCACTGTTACTTCCATTGAATGCAAAGGGGCTGCCAGCCACTCTGTTGCTGATGGGCCCGCAGGCGGTACCTGCGTTGGAGCCGGAGTGGAAGAGGCCATTGGTTGCCTTGAAACCGTTGGGAAAAACCTGGCCATATCCTCAATCAGTTCTTCCAAATTGATCTTGCTCTCTACCGCCTGGTTGATCACGCTTAGGTTTGGAAGAAGCGTGACACTCCAATCCACTGACCGCAATACCAACCCATGTTTGAATAGATACTGCTGGACCCGTGCACAAAGTTGTGGCGCAAGCCCACCTAGAAACGCCCACTTCATCGCCCCTGTTTGACCCCCTACCACCTGGTTCTTCTCTAGGTAGCTGTAGATGCAGTCAAACGTAGATTTGTATTTGGAAAAATAACTCCGTGTCCGCACCCCACCTTGCAAAATTGCCTCTGCCGCGGCCCACTCAAAGTCCGTCTCCCAGAAGCGGGGCTCAGGCTTCCCCCACCTTGCCATCATCTTGTTCCGGAGCCTTTCCCAGTCTCAAGCCTTGTAGCCAGACATATCCTCCTTATCCCGGAGTTTATTCTTGTCCATGATAAAGAGAACAACCGTACGGACCTTATCCTTGCCCGTTGCATGTTTGGAGTCTGCAATATCCTCAAACCTTTCCAGAAAGCGCCCAATATCTGCGGTGTTGAACTGGAGATGAGGGAAGTTCTGCGGCTTAAGCCATACCCATTGCGGAACCTCAGCCACCTCCAAAGGCTCTGACTGAGGAGGAGCAAAACAGCCAGACCAAGTAGTCAGAGGTGGTGGAGGTGTCAGCCCGCCAGCTCCCAAACGGAGAGGGAACAAAGGTGGGACGTTCAATCCTGGAGTAGTTGTTGGCAACATTGCACCCGCTAGCTTTGAGAGACCTAGAAAAAAGATTTTTCCTGGCCAGACCCCCAGATGTGGAAACAAGAGAGGTGATACCCCTTAAAGTTATCCTCAGGTTCCAGAAGTTATTGGTCTAAGCATCTGTAGGGAGATTGGATGCAATGAGTTTAAGAGTAGAGAGAGTGATGATAAGATAAATTCCTCCTTTCCAATCCTTCCCCTACCATTCCCTGGTGGTCCGGTGATGATGATATATGATGATCTATATATATTGGTAATCTGATAATAAGATGATATGAGATGATGCAACCTGGAATTGAGAGTGAGGTGTTTTTAAGTCCTCCCTCTCAACACTCACCTAGGTACAACCACAAGCAACAAGTTATATGAAATATGACCCCAAGTACAGAACCCTAGCTCCACCCTAACCCTACCCCGTACCGCCCACCCTGTCCAAAACCCTCCCCTTCAATATCACGTACGTCCGGTTTGTCCTTCTCATGGCGCAGCCCTCTGCTGCGCCCTACTTGCAGCCCCCCTGGGTTTATCCATCCGCGCGCATCCGCGGATCCTGCAATCCATGAGTTGGCCCGCGCTTATGCCCGCACAAACCTCTGCTGCACCCTACTTGGAGCCCCCGGGTTTATCCATCTGCGCGCGTCCCCGGATTCTGCAATACGTGAGTCGGCCTGCGCTTATGCCCGCGCAAACCTCCCCGGCGCGTTTAACCCCTGATTGCCCTGCACTTGCCTTCCGGACTAGCCATCCGCAAGCTTGGTTGGGCCGGCTCCATCACTTGGTCTGCGTTCCCTGGGCGGGTTGCGGCCCGCAACCCAGCTGCCAATCCAAGGTTATAAATACGACACCACACCAGTCCCAGATGAATGAGGGGGGAGGGGGGGGAATTGATTGGGTGATGAGAGTTGGCAAACAACGGCTTGCAAAAATTTGATGGCTTTTTGCTGATGGGAATTGGAGGATGAGGTTGGCAATGGATCTTTGTTGTAATTGATGGGCTGGATCAATGGCCAATCAAAAGTTGGAGAAGGGATCAAGGATGATTTGGATGATGAGAATGGCCACGGTTTGCACACACTTGGCCAAAAATCCATGCCACAAGCGCAGCAAGGAGGAATTGAATGGGGGATCTGGAAATTGGAATTCCTGGGAATCCCTGCCTAGACTTCTGTAAGAATCAAAACAGTGCTGAGCTGCAGGAATTTCTGGGGAGGGGAAAGGTGCTGTTCAGGCTGCCCTCCTGAGTGTTACAAAAATATTTAAATGTAACCCAAATCAAGATCCAGAACTTTGTAAATAAGGAATTGATGTAAGGGATGAATTTGCTAGTAGTTGGTAGCAATGAAACAACACTTTCTGAGGCAAGATAGTGCCGGAAAAGACTTGAAAAAATAATGTAAAGTTTGTTCAGAGTTCAATAGAACAAGGAAGTTGTAAGTAACAATGCCCAAAAGCTAATAACTCCTATTGTCAGCAGAACATTAGGAAAGATCAACTCAGTCCCAACCAAACTCCAGTTTCTCAATGAACTTCCCAAATCTCCACAATCAAGCACTGGAAGGGTACAAGATAACTTTGGGTGGCTGTAAAAAACAAAGCAATTTGTTTTATGAAGCTCTAGAATCAAAGCAGTAACAAATTCAAACAAGAATAACCCAGCACTTCTCAAGGGACTCAAGAATAGAATGGCGGAATTAAACCTTTAAATAAATAAAGGGAGGTTTAAAACTCCAGATTTCAATCTTAAGGAAACCTCTCAGTCAAATTTGACTGGTTCTGGAAGGATAATCAAAAAGAATGATCAGACCAGTATGGTAAAAAAAAGGGATCAAGGAGTGGTATAAAACACTCAAGAATCCAACCAAATATATTATTCTTCAACCAGCAAGGCTATTGGTTGGTGATAACAGATAAGGTCACAGAGGAAGGATAAAAGATTTGAGTATGGAGGCTCAAAGATCAAGGTTAAATCATAGGTATACCCAGGATAAGGATGCTCAGATAAAGGGGAAGGGCCCCACAAATTTTATTGATTTATTATAGTGCTCATGATGATAGGATACCATGCCATATGGGCAAAAGGCTGGGGAGAGCCCCTCCTTTTATGGTCAAGAGGCCCTGTAGACTACTTACAAGAGATAACTAAAAATGAGTGTGGATTTTTTTTTTGACCATGAAAGATGGATGAGGGAAAATAGTAATGAAACCAACAAACCATAGCAACAGAATGACCAGGACATGTAAAAAAAAGAGATTCAAAGAAGGAAAACCAGCCCGCGTCAAGGATGACAATGGGTCGTAGATGAATGTCTGCAGCTTTGAAAAGGAGAGGTGGTGACAGTGGTGGCGGGTTATGATTTGATGATGGGCGGATGAAGGAGTCTTGAGGGGGGATTAAGCAAGTTGGTGGGAGGAGGTGGATGGAGAGCAAAATTAGTCACAAGGAGCAAGGTGGGAGCATTGAGAGGATGGTGGGCATTGATTGGGCAGAGATGAGATTGATAGCCATTGGCTCCAATTGCCGTAAGCAAAAACATGCTAGTTGGTTGGGTGAGCAAATCAAAGAAGGCTTGAGATGGACCAATTGGGATGGGATGATTGGTGCAAAGATTGGGGGAAAGTTGGTGATGGACATTTGCAAGCTGCCAGGCAATGGTACCAACGGCTGCAAGCAAACGCTTGCTGGTCTGTCAGGTGAGCAAACCAAGGGTGAAAAGGTGACAGGGATGGGTATGGGATAATGATGGCTGTCAGAGACGCCAAAAGCCAACTGGATGAAGGGGGGATGGAGCAATTGGAATGACAATGGAGGGATTGGAAGTGTTCTTTGTTGTTTCCAATGACAGTGATGACAAACCAATGAGGGGATGATGCTGATAGATGAAATTGATGGAGATGAGGAGTGGAATCGCCGTTTGCACATGCTTGGCCAAAAAAAATTGGGCCGCAAGCGCAGCAAGGACAAGTTGAATGGAGGATCTTAGGATTTGAAAACCCTCAAGAGCCCTTCTTGAAGCACTAGGACAGGGAGAAGTTGGAGAGACAGAAAATGGAAGAGGTCCCATAGTGACACAGAAAATATATATATATATATATATATTGGGAAATGTTGAATTCATGGCTCAATGGGCCGTGTGGCACCCTACACAAGTCAAATGGGCCATGTGGCATGCTACACAGCTCAAATGGGTTGTGTTGCACGCTACACGACTCAAATGGGATGTGTGGCATGCTACACGTCCCATTTGAGTTGTACGGCACGCTAAAAAACCGAAATCAAGTTGTGTAGCCTCTACTAAATAATAAATAATAAATAATAAATAATAAATAATAAATAATAAATAATAAATAATAAATAATAAATAATAAATAATAAATAATAAATAATAAATAATAAATAATAAATAATAAATAATAAATAATAAATAATAAATAATAAATAATAAATAATAAATAATAAATAATAAATAATAAATAATAAATAATAAATAATAAATAATAAATAATAAATAATAAATAATAAATAATAAATAATAAATAATAAATAATAAATAATAAATAATAAATAATAAATAATAAATAATAAATAATAAATAATAAATAATAAATAATAAATAATAAATAATAAATAATAAATAATAAATAATAAATAATAAATAATAAATAATAAATAATAAATAATAAATAATAAATAATAAATAATAAATAATAAATAATAAATAATAAATAATAAATAATAAATAATAAATAATAAATAATAAATAATAAATAATAAATAATAAATAATAAATAATAAATAATAAATAATAAATAATAAATAATAAATAATAAATAATAAATAATAAATAATAAATAATAAATAATAAATAATAAATAATAAATAATAAATAATAAATAATAAATAATAAATAATAAATAATAAATAATAAATAATAAATAATCAATAATCAATAATCAATAATCAATAATAAATAATAAATAATAAATAATAAATAATAAATAATAAATAATAAATAATAAATAATAAATAATAAATAATAAATAATAAATAATAAATAATAAATAATAAATAATAAATAATAAATTATAAATAATAAATAATAAATAATAAATAACAAATAATAAATAATAAATAATAAATAATAAATAATAAATAATAAATAATAAATAATAAATAATAAATAATAAATAATAAATAATAAATAATAAATAATAAATAATAAATAATAAATAATAAATAATAAATAATAAATAATAAATAATAAATAATAAATAATAAATAATAAATAATAAATAATAAATAATAAATAATAAATAATAAATAATAAATAATAAATAATAAATAATAAATAATAAATAATAAATAATAAATAATAAATAATAAATAATAAATAATAAATAATAAATAATAAATAATAAATAATAAATAATAAATAATAAATAATAAATAATAAATAATAAATAATAAATAATAAATAATAAATAATAAATAATAAATAATAAATAATAAATAATAAATAATAAATAATAAATAATAAATAATAAATAATAAATAATAAATAATAAATAATAAATAATAAATAATAAATAATAAATAATAAATAATAAATAATAAATAATAAATAATAAATAATAAATAATAAATAATAAATAATAAATAATAAATAATAAATAATAAATAATAAATAATAAATAATAAATAATAAATAATAAATAATAAATAATAAATAATAAATAATAAATAATAAATAATAAATAATAAATAATAAATAATAAATAATAAATAATAAATAATAAATAATAAATAATAAATAATAAATAATAAATAATAAATAATAAATAATAAATAATAAATAATAAATAATAAATAATAAATAATAAATAATAAATAATAAATAATAAATAATAAATAATAAATAATAAATAATAAATAATAAATAATAAATAATAAATAATAAATAATAAATAATAAATAATAAATAATAAATAATAAATAATAAATAATAAATAATAAATAATAAATAATAAATAATAAATAATAAATAATAAATAATAAATAATAAATAATAAATAATAAATAATAAATAATAAATAATAAATAATAAATAATAAATAATAAATAATAAATAATAAATAATAAATAATAAATAATAAATAATAAATAATAATTAATAATTAATAATAAATAAAAAATTATATATTATAAATTATATATAATAAATGATAAAAAATAAAAAACAAAAAATAAAAATAAATAATAAATAATAAATAATAAATAATAAATAATAAATAATAAATAATAAATAATAAATAATAAATAATAAATAATAAATAATAAATAATAAATAATAAATAATAAATAATAAATAATAAATTATATGGAGTAGTGTATGGGCCCTACACAACTCCCACACAGCTCCCACAAGACTGGAGCCGTGAATTTAACATCACCCGTATATATTTTATAATTTTTTTTCAAAAAATTTCTCCCTTTTCCTGATTTGTGCCAAATTGGTCACCACATCTCTCCCCAACTTACAGACTTTCCCTAGTCTTCATCTCAAATTTGGAGATATTAATAAAAAGAGGAATAAAAAGAAATTGAGACAGAAGAATGTCCATTTCTTGATCTTAAGAGTGATTGAAGAGTTGAAAAATATCTTGATCCCTCCAAAAGAGTCCTAGAAGCGGCAGAGATAAAACAAAAGGTGTCCCAGGTGCTCACATATGTGGCATAAATTAGAGTTTCACAACAAAAACACAGCCAATGACCCTGGTGGTGCACAATTGGGAGGACTTAATTCTGAGATAAGTTGTCTCCACAACAATGAAACTTATTTACTTGATCAGCAGAGAACCTTCCGGCCAACTGAGTACCATCCAGCTCTTCCAAAACATAAGATCCACCTCTAACTTTGCAAACTACCCAATAAGGACCATCCCAGCAATTTTAGAAAAGCTTTCCCCACTGATTTTCCAAATATTGATTATAGGCTAATACTAGATAACCAGGATCTAAGGGATCCCTGATTTGATTTAATTGCTTATCTTCCCAACACTGAACTGATTTTCTCTTGATTCCATGATCTTCTGATAAGCTTCATCACAAACATCTTCACTTTGCTTGGAAAGTAATAGATCAGTGGTGGAAGACACCTGTTCCCAAGAGATACCCAAGAAATATTCCATCTCCATATGCAAAGCAAGAATTGCTCTTTGTCCAAAGATGATTTAATAAGTTGAGTATCCAGTGGTTTGTTTGGTTGAGATTCAATCAGAGAAGAGAACAAGAGGAAGGAATTTGCCACAGTTCTTGCCACATTCACCAGCTAGTTTAACAAGTGCAGACTTCAAAGGAGCATTTCCTTTTTTAACCATGCCTTGGCCTTCAGGATAATAATGAGTAGTAACTCTATGTTTTCCAGGGAGAGATTGGATCATTTCAGCAAGTTTTCCACCAAATTCAGAGCCACAATCAGTAGAGTAAGATGAACCCAAGCCGTAACACATTTTCCAAGTCTCATAGAGGAAATCTGCCACTGATTCAGAGCTAAGTTTATTAAGAAATTTTGCTTCAACTCATCCAGAAAAATCATATCTAGCCACAATGAGTTACTTAGCACCATCTGCTTTAATATGAACCACATCCATCGCAATCATTCCAAAGACATTGGATTCCCCAGTAGGAAAAGAAAAAAAATTCAGCTGGATGCCTAAGATCACGTTTTTGTCAAACTTCACAACTCTTGCACCATTGAGAGACGGATTTCTTCAGAGATGGCCAGCAGAATTGTTTGGATAATCATCAATAAGATTCAGTTTCCCCACAATGACCAAGACCTTCATGGAGAATTTCAAGGATAGAATCTTGTTTAGAAGGGATAGTAACAACAATAAGAGAACAAGGATTTCCTCTTTTCATAAGCCTAGAGCCTTGTACAAAGAAATTGGAGGACTTTCTTTTAAGAGTTTGAAATTATTTTGCATAGAGATCAGGAGGCCTGTGAAAATTTAAAATTTACTGCTCTAATTTAAGCCAGAAACCTTGTTGAAAGCCAGAATAATCTTGAGAGGAAAAGGAGAAGACAGGATTGATCAAAGGTCCTCCTTCCTCAAAATTGATTCAAACATCAGATTTGTCATCCCCAAGTGGAAATTGGGACAAACCATCAGGCATTGTGAAAGAGTTTCCAGGCCTGTGAACAATATCAAAAGAGAAAAGCTGAATAAAGGCCACCCTACAAGTCATAGGAGCATTTGGGAGGCTGGGAGCATTGATCATTTCAATGATGGATTGAGCATTGACTTTTAATTCAAAATTTTAAACCCAGAGGACATTTTTGAGCTTCTTCATCATTTGAGCAACACCACAGAGTTCAATTTTGGGCTGAGAATATCTGGATTCTACATCTGAAAATAACAAAGATTCATAAAGAGCAGGACGGTCCCAACCATTTTCATCTTCCTGAGTAAGATAAGCCCCAACAGATTGATAACTAGAATTGATAGCCAGCTTGATCTTGCCAGCTCCAGGTTCATGAGAGATCTTTTTCAAAACTATGTATTTACCAACAATCTTTTTGGGCAGCTGAAATGCATGTTTGCAGTCTTGGGTCCAAATCCATCCAGTACCTTTCCTGGTTAGACTACGCAAGGGTTCACAAATTTTGGATAAAGATGGTATAAAGATTTGAACATAAGTTAAAACACCTAGAAACCCTCTAACTTCAGTAGGATTGATTGAAGTGGGCAAAGAGATGATCTTGTTAACTTTGTCTGGTTCCATCCTTTTTCCTTCCTTGCAGACCACATGACCAAAAATTTCCAGAGCAGGGACACAAGCCGCCAATTGGGATCCAGAGACAGTAAGACCAGATTCCTTGATTTGAAACAGAATTGATGAAATATTATTTCCAAGTATTCAAGAAATAATAGCTTTAAAACCAGAAAACTTATCATAGGAGTTAGAACAAAAGGCACAAATGTGTGAAGTAACAATAGAGGAGTAACAAGAAATGGATACCACACCCAAGCTGATAGAAATGATAAGAATTCAGAAAGGATACGGGAGAGGAGATCAATTGAAAATATGAAGACAGCCACCACCACACACCATGCCAAAGTTGAGAAGGGAATCAACAAACAAAAGACTGCAGAACAAAAGTTAGAATTATTCCTTGTCATGAAGGAAGTTAGGATGTTTGTTGCACCAAATTATCTTGAGTCCTCAACAATTTCCAAAACTTTCTGATTTCTCAATCCTATTTGATGTTTTAGACTGAAAGACCAAATTTGAGAAATGAAAAGAAAGAAAGTCTGGCAAGAGAAAAGAAGATTGAGATTCAACAAGAATAGGAAATTCAAATAGACTGAGAACCTGTAGATGTGATGAATATGCAATAATTGGATTATTCTTGTGAGGGCGGTTGAATGGGTCAGGCCCCCAGTGAGATTGAGCGCGTGAGGGCCTTGAGGCTTGAGAAAAAACATGAAACAAGAATAAAAGTGATAAAACTGAGGAAATAGAAGAAATTAAGCAAAGAAGTAAATAGTAAACAGATGTAGAATTAAGTGATATTACAACAAGAATCCTTTCCAAAGCAGTAGCATATTCCCAGATGAATCAACAAATTCCTGGATTCCAAGATAAGAGCTCATTATCATAGTCAGAAACTGGACCTTTAATTCCACCATTGTCAATAAAGATACCAGCATGATCAGGGATTTCATCCTGGAGGATCCACATCATCTGAGCCTGATAGACTGCAACCAAATTGGTGGCACCCTGCGGCAATTGAGTAAGTTGAAATTGACCAAGAGGAGTATCAAAAGTAGTGAGAGGGAAAGAGATAGGATTTAAGTATTGTTTTTCATAACCACCCATAATGTCCCCTAGACCATAGCAAGCTCTCTCAGAGAAATATTCAACAAATTCTTCAGTAGCAGGAGGAATACCAGAGTCTTTAATATTAACTTTTTTAAGAGTTTTAAGATCATGAACTATTCTAAGTTTACCATTACTCTTGAGGACACAGAAGACAGGGCTAGAATAACTGAAAGTTGACTGCTCATATAGACCAGTATGAACTCATTTGTGTACCAACTTGATGAATTCATCAAATTTAGCAGCAGGGATCAGGGTATTTTTATTTTTCCAAGGATCATGTTCAACTACAGGGATGATATAAGGGAGGCCATAGGATTCTTTCAAGAGACCTCTCTCTTCTTCACAGAAAGCAATATATTTTTCCCTTAGAGATAAGACATTTTTGATCAAATTTAACTCATCAGGAAGAAGCCATCCATCTGGACCAAAGTTGACCACTTTCAAACATTCTTCAGTGACTTGTCCATGAGGCAAAAAGGGACCAGTGAGAGATTGATATAGACCACAGTAAGGATCATGAGATAAGGGAGGATTCATGAGAGTAGGATTGAGGTTGAGAGGCATAGGCTGGTTGACTGGTTGGACCTTTTTTGCAACTGGCTTATACTTTGTAGCAAAATAAAGAAGCTCTTGCTTCCTCCAAGAGTTGACCAGTGAGACTTGAATACAAAAACTGAGACCAAGTTCCAACATTTTACATTTCCTATGTTCTGCAAAATCCTCAAAGGGTGCCTTTTCCATAAAGGGAGAACCAGGAGATAATACATTTCTCACATTTGTGGCAAAAGGCAGGGTTTTGAAAATGAAGGTAGGGGATTGCCCTAGCGGTGCACAATTGGGAGAACTTACTTGTACCCCAAATTGCCTCCACTGAAGCCCATATTCCTCCATACCAAAGCCACCAAGACTAGAATTGAGATCAGGATCTAGTTTATACTCTTTGCGGTGATTCAAACCAGAACTGAGAGAAGATTGATCAGGCTTAAAATTAAAAGGAAAAGAAGACATAACAGATCCAGAAAGAGAAGAAATATTTTTGGAATTTTCTATTTTGACATATTTTGGATTTTTAACATTTTCCAGATTAGAAGAGAATGATGAGAAAAATGAAAAAAAGCCTCAGGGATGAGAGTTGATCCTTGAGTTGAAGTCCAAGGCTGAGAAGAGCTACAACTATCAGTAGGATCAACTATTTCCATAAAAAATTAGAGTAATTAGAATTATCCTTCTGCTTCCCCTTAAAGACCAATTTAGGAGTATGACCAGGGAAATCTCTTTCCCAACTTCCAGAATCCAAAGAACAGAGAGGAACTTCAATTTTTCTACCATAAGCATCAGGGAGAAGAATTCTCTCACCAACCTGATCAGAAAACATCAGGGTAGCACCAAAATCCATTAAGAAAGCTCAACCTAAGATCATAGGACTCTCCAAACAAGTGATCCAAAAGCAAAAGGTTCCAACAATATTTTGACCAATCCTAACAGGGACATCTTCAGAAATACCAACCAATCCACAAGGTTGATTCCCTATCCCATAAACCACAAAATTGAAGCTGACCCTAGGACTGACTTTGAGTTTGCAGGCCATAGCATCCAAAATTAAGTTGAGCTGAGATCCAGAATAAACAAGGAGAGAAACAGTTTTAACTGAATCACCAAGATAACAAGGAAAAAAACCCAGAGGAAAGGAGTAAAGGTTGGAATCTGAAGAGGGATTTTTTACACCAGAGTCCTCCATCAAAGTGCCAGAGGAGACTTTTAATTTGTCAGGACCTATCTTGACCACACATTGAAAAGATACCCATTTCTTCATTCCTTCAGCAACAGATGGAGAGATTGAAAGTAGTTCAGCCACAGATAGATCAGTAATTTTGAGATCAGAAATTTTCTTTAATAACCCTTCCACAGCATTGGGGTGATCCTTTGAGATTCACCTCTCAAGCCAAACTTCGCGCTGGGTGGAGGGAGGAAGTTCAGTTAAAGCAGGAGCAGGATCAGAAAGTTGAGGCAATTTAAATGCAGAAGGAGGATCAGAGTGATCTTTAAACCTCTCCATTAGTGGCTCCTTTTCCACCTCCATGTCTTCTACATTAGAGAAAGGAGGCTCAGGAAAAGATCAAAGTTTAACCGGTTTCCAAAGGATTTAAGAGGGCAAGGAAGGAGCCTTATGAGGTTTGGTTTCCTCACGTTGTTTCCTAGCTGTATCAGATTTATAAGCTCCCACAAGAATTTAGGAGGAGATGGCTGGAGGATACCAAGGTTGAAGGGTGCCAAAGGAAGATTGGAAATCAAAAGAAGCCAAAGATGCCTTCATAGGAGGTGGTGGCTGATAAGAGGCTACCATATGTTGGATAGGGCAAGATGAGTCAAAGGGGATAAAGGCACCATTAGGAAGAAAGAAATTTTTCCCCTTCTGCTCCACCAAATTTTTTTCTTTATCCTTCTGGATTTCAGGGCATTTTCCGGTTCCATGAAATTCCCTATGAAATTAGTAGCAGACCATAGTAGATTTAGGGACAGAATTAGAGGGCTTGGGAGTAGCAAGAGAATAAATTTTTTGATCTATTTTTTTCTCAAAAGCTTGGAGTAGCTTGGTGATCTCATTGATAGTAGCAGTTTCCTTTTTGGACTGGGGATTTGGTTTGGGCCTATGGTTTGCCTCCATCTTATTCATAATTTTGTTAGATTCTTTGAAAGAAGGAGCATGGAATTGTTCAGTTGTTCTAGGTTTTGCAAAAGTTAAAGCAGTTTGACCTTTCATGACTTTATCCACAGCATTCCTAAGGACTGGGAAAACAGGGAGCTTGAATCCATTATCCCTGGTGGTGATCATTGATTCAGACTTGACCAATTCATCCCTAATCCTTTCCTGCAATCCTAGAAAAAAAGATTTAAAAATCAAACTCAAACTTTTTCCACCTTATCAATGTGGTTGTTTTGGATAAGATAAGATTGGATTGTATCCCATGAATTTCTAAAAGACTGATATTCAGAGCCTGAATAGACACCACCATTTGAGATCCACTGAGAGACAAGATCATCCAGGTCCTTTAAAGTAAACCGGGCTACATCTATTTTACCCCAATATGCTAACATTTCTTCCCTTCAAATTGTTTAGTTATGTGATTCAAATCCATCAAAAAATTCAATTACTCCCATGACTTCATCAGAGGAGATAAAGAATTCTAACTGATAGGCCATGTTGTATTCACTTGCCCCATCCATTTCATAAGAGTCCAAGAACCCTTCAACATTTACCCCATTGAAACCTAAGTTGTTGTTCTGAGGTTTGATCTTGACCATCCTAGCTCAAGCAGAGGTGGTGGTAGTACTGGTAGATGCCATTTTGAACAACAGAGTTCCTAGAGGATCCAAAGAACAGATTTCCAAAGTGGCTCATGAGTGTGGCAAGAGTAAGGTTTCACAAAAAACAACAAAAATCTTGCCCAAGCGGTGAACAATTGGGAGGACTTACTTCTGAGATAATTCTCCTCCACAGATTAGATCTGGGAAAAGATAAACAGAGAAAAAAGAAAAAGGATTGGATTTTGAAGTTGATTCTAATCGTATTTGGAACTTTAAATCCCAATTTTGCTGGTTCAATCCCAGCCCAGGGGACCAAATTTAAGACTTTAAATGGTGCTGAGCCTCAGGCAGTTCTGTGGAGGGGAAAGTTGCTGCTTAGGCTGCCCTCCTGAGAATTAAAAAAATATTTAAATTTAACCAAAATCAAGATCCAGAACTTTGTAAATAAGGAATCAATGGAAGGGATTAATTTGAAAGTAGTCAGTAGCAATGGAACAACACTTTCTGGGGCAAGATGGTGCAGGAAAATACTTGAACAAAATTAGTTAAAGTTTGTTCAGAGTTCAATATGACAAGGCAGTTGTAAGTAACAACAGCCACAAGCTAATAACTCTGGTTTTCAGCAGAAGATTAGGAAAGATCAACTCAGTCTCAACCAACATCCATTTTCTTAATGAACCTACCCAACTCTCTGCAATCAAGTGCTTGAAGGGTACCAGATAACTGTGGGTGGCTGTAAAAAACAAAGCAATTTGTTTTATGAAGCTCTAGAATCAAAGCAGTAACAAATTCAAACAATAATAACCCAGCACTCTTCAAGGGACTCAAGAATAGCATGGCGGAATTCAAATTTTAAAGAAATAAAGGGAGGTTTCACTCCATATTTCAAGCTTGAAGAAACCTCTCAGTAAAACTTGATTGGTTCTGGAAGGATAATCAAAAAGAATGATCAGACCAGCATGGTCAAAAAAAGGGATCAAGGAGTGGTATAAAAAACTCAAGAATCCAACCAAATGGATTCTTCTTCAACCAGAAAGGCTTTTATTTGGTGATAACGGATAAGGTCACAGAGGACGGATCAAAGATTTGAGTATTGAAGCTCAAAGATCAAGGGGCAATCATAGATAAACCCAGGATAAGGATGCTCAGATAAAGGGGAAGGGCCCCAAAGATTTTATTGATCAATTATAGTGCTCATGATGATAGGATACCATGCCATATGGGCAAAAGGCAGGGGAGAACCCCTCCTTTTATGGGCAACAGGCCCTGTAGACTACTTACAAGAGATAACTAAAAATGAGCGTGGATTTTTTTTGACAATCAAAGATGGATGAGGGAAAATATTAATGAAAACAATAAACCATAGCAACAGAATGATCAGGACATGTAAAAAAAAAGAGATTAAAAGAAGGAAAACCAGCCCTCATCAAGGATGACAGCCGGAAGCAGATGAATTTCTGCCGCTTTGCAGATGAGAGGTTGTTACATTGGTGGCAGATGATGATTTGATGATGGGCCAATGAAGGAGGCTTGAGGGGGGATTGAGCAAGTTGGTTGGAGGAGGTGGATGGAGAGCAAAATTAGTTGCAAGGAGCAAGGTGGGAGGATTGAGAGGATGGTGCACATCTATTGGGTGGAGATGAGATTGACAGACATTGCCTCCAATGGCTGCAAGCAACCGCTTGCTGGTCAGTCAGGTGAGCAAACCAAGGGTGACAAGGTGACAGGGATGGGGATGGGATAATGATGGCTGTTTTAGACACCAACAGCAAACCAGATGAAGGGGGGATCAAGCAATTGGAATGAAAATGGAGGGATTGGAGGCGGTCTTTGTTCTTTCCAATGACGGTGATGACAAAACAATGAGGGGATGATGCTGATAGGTGAAAGTGATGGAGATGAGGAGTGGAATGGACGTTTGTGCATGCTTGGCCAAAAAAAATTGGGTTTCAAGCGCAGAAAGGACAAGTTGAACGGAGGATCTGAGGATTTGAAAACCCTGGAGAGCCATTCCTAGACTGCTAGGACAGGGAGAAGTTGGAGAAACAGAAAATGGAAGAGGTCCCATAGTGACACAAAATATATATGTATATATATATATATATATATATATATATATATATATATATATATATATTCATATAAATTTTTTAAAAAAAAATTCTCCCTTTTCCTGCAGCGTCCCAAATTGGTCACCACATGGCTAGGACAGGGAGGAGTTTGGAAAACAGAAGAAGGAAGGGTTGGCATAGTAACACAGGAAATATATCTTTTTTTTTGCCTACATTGGATAAAAGATTATATATAAAAGAAAATTAAAAAAATTACCTTTTCCTGAGGTGTCTCAAATTGCTCACCACACTGGGTTATGTAGATCAAAGGGCTCACATTGGGTGTAGCTTTTAATTCCATAAAATTGTTTTTGAATTATCTTAAGGAAAATTATTTCTTGGTTTTCTAATTCCACTATGGTCCCATTTTTTATGATGTTGATTTTTTTTTGGAGTAAGATGCATTATTCAATGAGATTTTTGGAAAGCTGGGGGACATATGCAGTATTTTTAAAATGGATTAGTAGTTTATTCTCTCTTTTTATCAATAAATTCCAAACTAATTTAATATGTACCTTTATTCCTTGACCAGAAAGCATCAGCTCCATTTTTCCAACATTTTGGGTGTAATCATTGGTATCAAAGTTATTTTTTCTGTTGAAAATTTATTCAATTCCACCTCTGTCAAATAAGATGGTGTCTTCTTGTGTACAAATTCTCCTTTGGTGCATCTTAATATGGAATATTTGCTGCTAGTGGTGGATTCTTCAGCAATTGGGTATGTTGAAACAAGTTTTGAATAATTATGGGAGTCTATAAGTTCTTCAATAACATGGTTATAAATAAGGGGATTTAAAAATATTTTGTTGCATTTTTTTTCAATTGAAATTTTAATTAATTGATTCAAGTAGGATGAAGAATAGGCTTTTGGGGTCAAGTTTTTTCCAGCTTGAAGTATATTGAAATTTTTAATCCAATTTTATCCAAATTATCATGTATTGATGCATATGGTCCTTATCTAAGGTTTCTAAGTTTTTTTCTAAGTCACATATTTGGTGGCAGGAGTGTTGTCCATAGAATTCATTAAGGGAATCCAAATCTTTTAGGACAAGTGTATTTTGTGCATGTGGGGAGTACATATGAAATTGAGAATTCAACTGGGAGGAGGCTTTAGCATATAGTTGGCCCATTAACCACAAGAATAGGATTTTTTTAGTGGCTTGGTGATGGAGGGGGTGCTGATGATGAGGGATGATATTTTCATTGCTTATGTATTTTTAAAATCCAATGGCTTCTTCAAAAACTTTAACTGCACTTGACCAGGATTTGAAGTCATTGTCATTGAGCTTCTCAGAGACAGTGATTTTTTTAAGGAGGTTTACAAATTTCTGATGGATAATGTACCTGATTCACATCAAATAAGGATCAGCTGTGGTTGGTGTGGCAGATTTCCTTATGTGCTTCTGGTTGTTGAAATTTGGCAGATTTGGACTGGTTCATGGTACTTCAGGGTTTTCAGTGGGTACTGGAATAGAATTAGGAGATTGAGATACTGTTTTTGTTTTTGTGTTTTCTCTTTTTCTACCATGTGAATTTTTGAATAGTATGATAGTTTCAATGTAAGTGAGCTCTTAGTATTTGACTAAGAATTATCACTAACATGAATAAATTACCACCTGATATTGAAAACATAAGTGAGTCCTTGGTATGTGACCAAGAAAATCCAATCCCTAAAATACATTTTCCTGAGACAATAGTGTTATAATTATGGCCAGCAATTAGCTTAGGCAAATGAGCAGTATTTAAAGCAAAAGAAATGCTGGACACTGTGTGTCAATAATGGCTAATGGGGCTCTCACAATGGGGCAATATGTTGGATGAATTTGATTGGATGATGAATGAATGATGGAAAACAGCAGGGAGAAGAGCTCCTTAAGTACAAAAGATTGGCCTCTTGTGAGCCCATGATACAACAAGCCAAAGGGCAAATTTTCCGCCCCAAAAGAGCTCTACAGGCTCTACAGGCCTTGTTACTTGGTTTGGACTGCATCAGCCCACATGGCATTAGTCCCTGAACCCTTACAACCAGACTATTCCGGTCCATTCTTGTGTTTCCACCGTTATGGGGCTGAACCAGCCCATTGCTGTTCAGTCCCTTAGTTGGTTGTCTATTACAACCGGCCCTGATGGCATCATTACCCCTGTTACGGGCTGGTTGCCTCATGCATCCAGCCCCTGGCCCCTGAAATGGGCCAGGTGGGACCCAGGGCTCACCTGGGTCCGGTTTCAACCCCACATGGGGGGGTGTGACCAGCGGACATGCTGTCCCCCCCTCTATCTCTTACAAATCCCTGGTGGGGGCGGTCAAATCCCCTCACCAGGGGCCCTGGGGGTCGATACCCCCCAGGGCGTCGTCACAGAAAGTTGGCCTGGGAGGTGGTCAGGTCCCCCCAGGCCCATCGCTCCTCCCCCTCGGTAAAGGGGGGGGAAGAGCGCCCCTTCGCACTTAGTTCGCTACGATGGCGGGGGGGTGATGAAATCCCCCCCACCTGCCGGTCGCATACCATGCGGCCGGCGCCGCCACCTCCTGGGGCAAGGGGGTGGTCAGGTCCCCCCTGCCCTGACCGACCGCCTCGTTGCGGCCGGTCGCTGGCTGGTTCAACCCAGCCAGCCTGCCCCCTCCCCCTCGCGACGGCAAGCGAGGGGAGGGGGAGCGAGCCGGGGCCGCGAGCCCCGGCTCCGCGGCGCTGGTCGCCGGTCGCGACCAGCCAGGCCCGCGCGGGATCCCTCGGCCGCGCAACAGCCCCGCGCGGGCCGTCGGGCCCCGCGTGGGCCGTGCCAAGGAACACAGGCGGCCCCGAACGGGCTGCAACGCGAGCAGCGGCCCCGAGTGGGCCGCGACACGGGCGGCAACCCTAATGGGCCGCCCCAAGCCCGAATTGTGAGAAAAGACTACTTTTGCGGGCCAGCCCGTCTGGCCAAGTATGTCCAAAATAAACCTTGGGCCCAATTATGCCCATACAAGCCCATCTGGCCGTATTTGCCCATATACCCCATCGGGCCCGTTAGGGCCCGTGTACCAATGGGTCTATTTCACACGTTTTGAGGCCAGTTTCCCCAACTCTGTAACATCCACATGGGCCCGTATGGTCCGTGTGTGTGTCCAATGGGCCTCAGAGGCCCATTTGTGCATCCCATTTGGATTACACTTATACGTAGCACCCGCGTAAGTGCGTACGTATTTTAACACACCCCCTTAATCCAAAAGGGGTGACATCCGCATATTAGTCACAAAGCCTTGATGCTTGTTTCTGTCTAATGCCTTAGTCAAGATATCTGCAATCATTGCTCCAGTGGGCATGTACCTCAACACAATCTCATTGCAGTTAACTGCGTCGCGAATATAGTTATAGTGAACATCAATATGTTTTGTTCTTGAATGGAACACTTGGTTTTGTGCCAACGCAATGGCACTCTGGTTATTGGAATACAACAACGCAAACCCTTGTGGTTTATGTGTATCCTCTAAGACTTTTCTCAACCATTTTGCTTCCTGTGAAGCTGCTAAGTAAGCTCTATACTCAGCCTCTGTTGATGAAAGACTTATTGCCGACACCTTCTTGGACATCCATGACACCAGATTCTTACCTAAAAAGAATACAAAACCACTTGTTGATTCCCTAGTGTTACCATCTGCCCAACTTGCATCGGAATAACCAACCAAATCAAAGTTTGCTGACTTTGTAAACAACAGTCCCAGACTGTGTGTTCCTTTAAGATACCTCATAACTCTCTTAAACGCTGACCAATGCCTCATGCTTGGCTTCTCTAAGTGTTGCGACAAGACCCCAATTGCAAACGCAATATCGGGCCTTGTACACTGCCCCAAATAATTAAGCGATCCAACAGCTGACCTGTAGTCAATCCCTGATTGAACAAACTCCAGATACTCCTCCTCTGTAGACTTCTCTAAACAAATGTTTGACTGCATGGGAGTACCAAACTCCTTTGCATCCTCTAAGCCATACTGCTTAAGAAGAGCTTCAACGTAATGGCTTTGGTCTAACTTAATACCATTCTTGCCCTTACTAACTTTCATTCCTAGCACCTGTTGTGCCAGACCAAGATCTTTTATCTTGAAATCCTTTTTGAGTGTCTCCATGACTCTCTCTTTACCATCACCAATAATGATAATGTCATCGACCCATACAAACAAAATTGCATCCTTTCTCACAAAAAGGCAAGGATCGGCCTCAGACGTCTTAAAACCAATCTCTATCAGTTTCTCACTCATGGTGTTATACCATGACCTAGCTGCTTGCTTCAATCCATACAGGGATCTACACAGCTTGAGGACATACTCCCCTTTATCTGCCAAAAGAAAAGTTCTAACACAGATTTTCTTCATGGTTTCTGGTTTAGTCTCTACTAACCATTCACAAAAACCATCAGGAATCGACATATAAACAGTCTCCTCCTCTCCAAGTTTTGCATTCAAGTATGCTGTTACAAAATCAGCTTGTCTGATTTCTTCACCCAACTCCACTGCCAGAGCAATGATGTACCTGAAGGTGGACAGCCTTCCAGTTGGTGAGAAAGTTTCTTGGTAATCAATACCCTCTCTCTGCTTGAAGCCCTGTGCAACACATCTAGCCTTGAACCTTTTCAAAACTCCATTTGTGTCAAACTTCTTGTTTAACACCAATCGAGACCCCACAATGGTCTTTCCTTTTGGAACAGAATCCCGCTTAACCACTTCAAAGACACTATTATTCTCTAGAGAATCAAATTCCTCAAAAATAGCACTCTTCCAGTTGGCTCTCTCATCAGAATTCATAGCTTGGCCAAAGCTATTTGGGTTAACCCTGTTACCCATTTCTGAACTCAACTCCAGGACTTCATTGAGCATACACTGTTCCTGAAATGTATCTTCCTCATATCCTGCGGCAGCATAATGGGATCTCCACTCCCCGTACCTGTCAACCGGTACTCTAACCCTACCACTCCTTCTAACCGGAGGTGGAGGCTCATCAGGTTCTGATTCCACAGAATCACCTGGAGCGGGTACTGAACCCTCTTGTGGCACATCTGCCACCTCTTCATCTTCTGGAACCACATGTTCCACAGCTTTTGCTGGTGAAATAGGTGCTAATTCTATTTCTTGTTGTGGCTTAATCACAACGACATCTTCACTCCTTTTGAGTGGAAAGGTACTTTTGTCAAATTTTACATCCCTGCTACGGATAACCTTTCTTGTCCCTGGACAATAGATCCTATAAGATTTACTTATTAAATCATAGCCTAAAAGTGCCCCTGTTCTGGCTCTAGGGTCTAATTTTCCGACCATTTTATTATGGTGGACACTATAATACACCAAGCAACCAATTGTTCTTAGGTGTGATGTTTTGGGGTACAACTTCCAAAACTGATAATGGGGGCACTTCCCATTAACACTTACAATGTTGTGCAACAGACACACCGTGCACATCAACTCAGCCCATAAGAACTTTGGCAGACCAGATTGAGACATAATAGTTCTGACTTTGTCCAGTAAAGTCCTATTCATTCTCTCAACTATTCCATTATTTTGTGGAGTACTTGCAGTAGTGACTATATGAATGATACCATAATCTTTCAACAGCCTCCCAAAATCTTTACTCACAAATTCACCCCCTCCATCGGTAATAACCCTCTTGATCTCCTTCATCAGACCATTCTGTTTCCAGACTTTGAAGATTACAGAAACCTCCTCTGTGGTCTGATCCTTAGATCGAATTGGTTTAACCCAAACATAATTAGTTGCAGTATCAACTAAATTGATGAAGTATCTTGCCCCACCAAGGGACTCTGGAGTGAATGGCCCTGCCAAATCAATGGAAAATTCCTCTCTAGGAACATCTGTGTGATCTCTACTCTTAGAGAACACATTTCTAGTCTTAGCCCCCAAGGTACAACTCTCACAGTTGCTGTCCTTTACCTTATGGCCACTTCTATTGTGAGAAACAGTGCTCAGAGCTGAGAATTTGAACAAGCTTGCACACAGAAGCTTATTCCGAACTTGTCCACTAAGAACAGTTCTCCCATTCATATCAATAACAAACCTATCTCCTTTAAGATAATGAATTTGGAAACCTTTTTTCCATAACACCCCAAGAGACACAAGGTTGTAAGGCAACTCTGGTACATAGAACACTTTATCAAAAGTAATTTGGAAACCCAGTTTATTTGCAAGAATAACTTTTCCAATTCCTTTAATCTGAATTGTTCTGCCTTTCTGACCAATATTTACAACCCCATCATAATCACTAAGATTTGAAAATAAATTTGGTTCAAAAAACATGTGATCTGTACAACCAGAATCGATCAAAACAAGAACATCCTCCTTCAATCCTCCTAGTAGGAAAGAAGCTTTATCAGTCACTGATAAGTTCTTATCTTTGAGGTTAAGATTACTCACTTCATAATCAATCAAGTCCATTTCTTGATCCTCATTGATTTTGGCCTTCTTGTTGGGACCTTCCTCCACAACAGCCTCTTCAATTGGAGCATCCAACGCCACCATTGCAACGTTTTCAGTTTTGAGATTGACCTCCTTGTCATTCCCTTTGGACTTCTTCCTTTTCTTGGCCTCCTTGCAGTCCTTAGCATAGTGACCCTTATTCTGACAATTGTAACATAAGACCTTGGACAAATCCTTTTTCGCCTTCTTGCGAGATTTTCCAGTCTTTCCAACTAGGGCTGTTCCAGAACCCCCCTTCATCTTGAATTGAAGGTCATCCTTTTCAATCCTTTTAAGCACATCCTCCTCCCCAGGAAGAGGATCCAATTGAGAAATGATTCTGACTAAGGAATCAAACTCTTTTGGCAGCTTTTGAAGGATTAAGAGTGACAAACACTCTGGATCCATGTTAAGTCCAGATGACTTGAACTTGGCTATACTAGACCTAGCCTCTGCCACAAACTGTTTACAATTTGAATATTGTAACTTGAACAGTTTATTAAAGGCTATACCCTTCTGGTGAACAGAATCACCAGCATACTTGGACTTAAGCAGCTTCCAAAGGATGCTGCCCCTCCTCCTCTCATCTTCCCTAAGAGTATCAGCAACCCATGTCACATGATTCTCATCAAGATGCCTAAGGATCAGATGGTAAGACTTCTTCTCCACTTCTGAACTGATCAGAGTGTCATCTGCATCCATAATTTCCCCACAGCAGATGTTATCCAGCTCACTATCCATAAGGACAGCCCAAGCATTATAGTTCTGACTATTCAGAACTATTTTGGTAGAGCTAACATCAGGGATATAGGACATCTTCTTGGAAAACTTGAGGTCTTTGAGGTTCTCCAAAGTAAGGTACAAAGGTCTAGATGGCTTGGAAGTAATGATGATGTTGGTACTGATAATGTGTTATAATTATGGCCAGCAATTAGCTTAGGCAAATGAGCAGTATTTAAAGCAAAAGAAATGCTGGACACTGTGTGTCAATAATGGCTAATGGGGCTCTCACAATGGGGCAATATGTTGGATGAATTCGATTGGATGATGAATGAATGATGGAAAACAGCAGGGAGAAGAGCTCCTTAAGTACAAAAGATTGGCCTCTTGTGAGCCCATGATACAACAAGCCAAAGGGCAAATTTTCCGCCCCAAAAGAGCTCTACAGGCTCTACAGGCCTTGTTACTTGGTTTGGACTGCATCAGCCCACATGGCATTAGTCCCTGAACCCTTACAACCAGACTATTCCGGTCCATTCTTGTGTTTCCACCGTTACGGGGCTGAACCAGCCCATTGCTGTTCAGTCCCTTAGTTGGTTGTCTATTACAACCGGCCCTGATGGCATCATTACCCCTGTTACGGGCTGGTTGCCTCATGCATCCAGCCCCTGGCCCCTGAAATGGGCCAGGTGGGACCCAGGGCTCACCTGGGTCCGGTTTCAACCTCACATGGGGGGGTGTGACCAGCGGACATGCTGTCCCCCCCTCTATCTCTTACAAATCCCTGGTGGGGGCGGTCAAATCCCCTCACCAGGGGCCCTGGGGGTCGATACCCCCCAGGGCGTCGTCACAGAAAGTTGGCCTGGGAGGTGGTCAGGTCCCCCCAGGCCCATCGCTCCTCCCCCTCGGTAAAGGGGGGGGGAGAGCGCCCCTTCGCACTTAGTTCGCTACGATGGCAGGGGGGTGATGAAATCCCCCCCACCTGCCGGTCGCATACCATGCGGCCGGCGCCGCCACCTCCTGGGGCAAGGGGGTGGTCAGGTCCCCCCTGCCCTGACCGACCGCCTCGTTGCGGCCGGTCGCTGGCTGGTTCAACCCAGCCAGCCTGCCCCCTCCCCCTCGCGACGGCAAGCGAGGGGAGGGGGAGCGAGCCGGGGCCGCGAGCCCCGGCTCCGCGGCGCTGGTCGCCGGTCGCGACCAGCCGGGCCCGCGCGGGATCCCTCGGCCGCGCAACAGCCCCGCGCGGGCCGTCGGGCCCCGCGTGGGCCGTGCCGAGGAACACAGGCGGCCCCGAACGGGCCGCGACGCGAGCAGCGGCCCCGAGTGGGCCGCGACACGGGCGGCAACCCTAATGGGCCGCCCCAAGCCCGAATTGTGAGAAAAGACTACTTTTGCGGGCCAGCCCGTCTGGCCAAGTATGTCCAAAATAAACCTTGGGCCCAATTATGCCCATACAAGCCCATCTGGCCGTATTTGCCCATATACCCCATCGGGCCCGTTAGGGCCCGTGTACCAATGGGTCTATTTCACGCGTTTTGAGGCCAGTTTCCCCAACTCTGTAACATCCACATGGGCCCGTATGGTCCGTGTGTGTGTCCAATGGGCCTCAGAGGCCCATTTGTGCATCCCATTTGGATTACACTTATACGTAGCACCCGCGTAAGTGCGTACGTATTTTAACACATAGGCCCCCCATCAATTATTAATGAAGTAATTAGCCACTTTATTCAAAAAAAGTCATACAATTCATAGTATCACTAAAAATTCTTGGTGAAAACTTAATTGAGCCTTAGTAAGCAACTAAGAAGGATCACTCCCTTGAATAAATTCTCCTGACTATAATACAATTTACAATATACATATTAGAGCATCAATTTTGTTTTTATGTGGTAATAAAACTTTTATGTGAAGAAATAAATTATTAAAATAGGTCTCCCATCAAGTAGTAAGTAATTTATGACCTTACTAAGATATGGATTTTATCACTATTTATAATGAAAATATTCTAGGAAAATTGGCTTTCCTTCTTTCATTCTGATTTAGTTACGTGAAACCACATGTGTTTTGAACCTGGTTAAATCTTAGTTTGTTCTATTTATATTGTTGGTTATGAGTGCCTTAGTGCATAAATTCATTGGAATGATATTTTGACAGTTAGGGAATCTCCAATTTTCTTGGTAAAACTGCTCATGAGCTTATTTTATGCATGAAATTTTACAATTAAGCAAAAATGAGGCATTTTTAGCAAGTAAGTTAAATAATTTTGCCAGATTTTTTTATAAATTTATGAGAATCTAGCAATATTTCTAGCTCCATCCTTCAATACCTCCTCCATGTCCTTTACCCCATCAAACCTTATACAAAGATTATTATGTGATGATAAATTATTATTTATATCTCTCAAATTAAGTCCTGGTTATATAGTAAGTACAAATTGGTCTGGGAAGTATTAGAGGAGTGTACAAACTACTGCCAATTTGTCAACTTCAACTAAACCCCCTCTATATAAGGACCTATTAAAGGTGTATCAGTGGAAATTTCTGCGAGAAAATGGAGAAAAAAACTCAGAAAGTGGAATGGGGAATAAGCTAAAGGTGGGGTGGACAGGAGCTTTTCAGTTAGTTGGGAATGGTTTCCCTGATGCAGGGGCTTTGTTAAGATGTTGGTCAGCTGGCCATTTTTGGGGCACCACTTGACTGCAAATTAATCCTGGTGAGCAACCTGTCTTTTAATTTAGAATTCTCTCTCAATTTTCCTAGTCTTCTTTTTTTATTTTTTTTTCTGAAAATCAGTTTGGCTGTCTTGTTTTAACATTAGAGAAAACCTAAAAAATCTTTAAGGAAAATTTCCTTTATGAGATGCCTTAACCATAGGGGTGACTGGTAGAAATCCCCAAGTACATGAACTCAACCTGAAAAAATGACACCATAACAACAGTGAGGCCTTAGAAATTCCAGTAGAAAGGGAATCCATGGGTGAAAAAGGATCTTTTAGGTGGAATGGGAGAATTCTCCCCCCCCACCAAGAATTGAAAAATTTCTTGAGTAACCTCAACCTGTTTGAATAAAAATTTGAAGTTAGGTGCCTTCTAAAATGAAGGTAAATTTCTGGGTGCCTGTGGCATTTAATTCACCACCATTTCCAGATCTCATCACTATAACCTTCCTTGAAATCTGATTGTACCATTTTGCAATTTTATCCATAAGTTGATTTGCCTCATCCCCTTTTTTATGAAGGATATTTATGGTTCTGTAGTAAGCGCAAACAGTGTTTATTGTCAGGTAAAATTTGCCCCCCACACCAACACAACTTGAAAAGGTTCAATGAAATCTTTACAGATGATTTCCAGATGTTCACACTCATGCAATGTGAAGTCCAGGTGTTTGGAATGTATAACTTTGCACATCCAGCACATGGTACAATGGTTTTTTGCTTGTGGTAGCTTGTCTGATAAGCCCCAGAACAAGCTTAGGGGTAAAAAGATGCCAAATATTCCTTAAAAAGGTGTGTCAAAATTTAAAATCCCAGATTAATAGCATCTTCTTCCCCTCCAACAGACCTTTCTTGTCCAAAGAAAATTCTGTAAAGGGGCCCTGGTGGGGGTTCAAAAAAAATTCATTGCATCCTTCTTGTGGGTAAAATCAGATTTTCCTAATGAAAAATTTCCTCCCAGTGACTCCACTGAATTGGATATCACCCAAGATTTTCCAAATGAAAAATTTCCCCCCAGCAACTTCACTGAATTGGAAATTTCCCATGCCTGTAATTGAATTTCAAAAATTTTTATTTTCAGCCTTGATGTGGACGGGTTTAGCTTATGAGCAGGAAATGTGGAGTTTTTCCTGGTTGCCAGTGATGTTTCATGATTCACCTGAGCCCCATAGGAAATAAATGCTAAATTTCACCTCCACCTTAACCTTTCAAAGTTGCTGTAATTGTGAAACAAGTTCCTGCAAGTCATTTCCTGGGAATTAAATTTATTTTTCCAGGGTATTGACAGACAGTTCTTGCAGTTTGGATGGTTTTTCAAGGGGTTCTTGGTTAGAATTTGGGCCTCTCTTTTGCACCAATGGGGCAGTAGGTTGTTGGGGATACTCTAATTTTAAAATGGTTGGTAAATTTCAGGTATCTGGCCTGAGTTGGGCACTGAGCCTTGTTGACCAATGGCTTTGCAGAATGGTAGTTTCATGCAAACAAGCATGTCAGGAAGGGGCTGGGACCCAGCCTAGCCTTGTAGTTTTGTTGCTTCTGGGAAACTGGGAAACTATCTTGCAAGTGAACTTTTTTGAAACAGAAACTGCACTTTTTGACTGGGAGGAATTATTTGGTTTCCCCAGACTGCTTTTAAAAGGGTTGGCAGGTGCTATTGCAGCATGGCTCAATTTCACCATCTGAGGCACCCAGCTGATCTGCAAGGCCTTTTGTTGGAACATTCTTGATTCTAAAATCTTTACACATTTTTCCAGAATTTGGGAGTTTTTTCCAACATTATTAAAGTGCATTTCAAATTTTTTATCAAACTGTTGCCTCAAGGCTGCATTTTTCCAAATTTTATTGTGAAGGATCAGACCCAGAACATCCTCCATGGTGAAGTAGATGCCTAGGTCCCATAGCTCCCTGTCCTTTTCTCCCATGTTTGAGGTAGGAGAGATCAATGTATCAAAAACAACCTGCTCAGAATTACTGCCTGAACAGAACTTGATCTTGAGATAAAAAAATATTTCCTTTTGTTTATTCCAGTTTTGACAGGCCCCATAGGAGCTTTTTTTTTATTGAGGATTTGATTAATTGGTTCAAATTTTGGCAACCAGGACTGTGTGCCCATCAGACCAAAATAATTTAGAATCTGACAATAACTAAGAGAATGGTATTGAAAGGCACTGGTACCAGTTGCAATAGGTAGTATCATTGGTCTTCAGCCATTCCTTGTAGATCCTCTTTGTGATAGTGCAGATTGTGGTTGACACCCTTGCTTGGTTTTCTTTTCCTGCATTCTTTCTGGCTTGGCTCCCTTCATGCTGTTTTTCCTCTTGGTAAGCCATCCAATTGCAACACATTTTGTCCATCAAGAAATATTTTGAAGCATTTTTGATGCACTACCATCTTCACTCTGGAGCCCATTGGCCTGTTGGTGGAGTGCATCCACTTTACTAGATTTTCAATTGTATGCCAAAGGTTTTTCTGGTGCCTGCTGTTCTTGGGTTGGTCTTGTGTACTGTTTGGGCACCAATAGTGCAGTGAACTTGACCCAAAATTGCTGAGAAATAAAAATAGACAAGAAGAGATATATGGAGTGGATACAGAGGAGTAGGGAAAGCAGGAGTAGGATGTCTGTACATTCCAATCTCAGAAAATTGGGGGAATACTCAAGTGGCAGGGGGAAACTTTTCACCTCCTCTTCTTCCCTCTTTCATCCTGTAGCTTTTGAGTCTTGCTAATTGCTTGCTGCAGAGCTTAATTACAAGATTCATGACAAGGAACTTCTTGCAATGGTGTTTTGCTTGAAAAAATGGTTTTCATACCTCCAGTCACCATAAAATTTGAAGCATTCTGGATGCACACTCTCATTGGATTTCTCCACCCATCAAGGTTGTTGATTTCTCTCAAAGGCTAAAACAACACAAGGAGTACTTATCATGGTTGGGGTTGTATGTGCATGAGGTAGAGGGAAAAATTGAGAAGGTTTCTAGCGGGAAAAAGAGCAAGAGAGCCTTAGTTTGAGATATATTTTAGATGGCTTATAACCTGATACAACTATTATTAGTTGATAACCATCAATCTTTATTTATCTTTCATGGGTTCCAGGTTATATGGTAAGTTCAAATTGGGCTGGTTTGCATTACAGGAGTGTACTGACTGCTGTTGATATGTTGTGGTAGACCAAACCTTACGTTTAGCCATCAGACCCAATTTTCTAGTATAAATATCATCCCAATCATAAAATTAACCTCAGAAATGGATTTCAGATCAAAAATAACCTATATTCACCCAGCCAAAGCACCCCTCTATCTCCCATGGTTTAGAAGATACAGCCAAGACCAATTATGGCCAGCTCATATCACACCCATGTATCACAATAGTGAAAGGCCATTTGGGTATACCTTGGAAATCCTAATTGAATACCAGTGACACCTTAACATAACTAATTGGCCCAACATAAAACCAAAGGCCATGCAAACAATATACATACTTAATATACACAGAAATTTATGCAGGCAGAAGCATGTAGTACCAAACAATCCCAGCTACCACAAAGCAATTTATACAGACAGCCCAGACCATGTAGCACCAAACAATCTCAAATATACACAGCAATTTATGCAGGCAGCCAAGATCATTTAGTACCAAAAAATCTCAGCTATACACAGCAATTTATGCAGGCAGCCAAGAGCATTTAGTACCAAACAACCCCAGCTGCACAGCAATTTTTGCAGGCAGCCAAGATCAGCTACCCAGCAATCTATGCAGGCAGCAGTACACCAAAAACCCCAGCACCACACAGCAATTTATGAATTCAGAAGCTTGTGACCCCAAACAACCCAACAGTACAAACCCACTAAAGACTATCCAACAATATATGCATGCATTCAAGACCATTTAGCACCAAAAAAAACGCCAATTTTGCACAGCAATACATGTGGGTAGAATCAAGTAGCAGCAAGCCAATCACCAGTACTGCACAAGAATATATGGTATCTGCACTACACAGCAATTTAGGCAGGACTTTGCATGCATGAAAACCCTGTACAACCATTTTTCCAACCAGCAGATATGCCTCATGTAACTGTATCAGATTTTTCCAACCAGCAGAAATGCCTCATGTACCTGTATCCCACGGTTCCCCACCAGGACAGGGAGAACCCCAGGAGGATTTTTCTATTTAAGGAGGGCCTCTCTGCCCTATCCAGGGTGTATCACCATATCCCACACACACTCATCCCACTACTCATCACCCAATTACCACACAACCATCTGTTGTCCTACCCAGATATAAGAAAGGGAGATTGTCAGTGTAAAAATAAAAAAAAGGAAATCAAAACCAATTTTTACCTCATCAACCATTGAAACCACCCCATTAGGTGCTTTGAATAAGGGTTCTTCTGTGACCTGAACTATTCAGAACCAAATTAAAGGAAACCACCCATCACTCAATAATTAACCTTACAAAGAAATAGAGCACAACCAAAAGGGACTACCAACCTTTTTTTTCCTCTACCCAGCTCCCTGCGGGTAAACCCATCCTTGGGTCCTCTCCTGAACCACCCCTTTGATAAAACCCTTGATCCCTTTAAAATATGGGTCTTGGTTAAGATCACACATCTGATCAACCACTAACCAATAAACCAAGACATCTGATCCATTCTTCAACAAACCCTACCAATAACAGTTAAATAATTAATCTAGGTCTGATCTGAGACCTATATTAAGTGTCAAAGAAACCAGTCATTAATTTAAATAAATTATTGTGCAGAATTAATATAGTACTAGAAGGGAAGGCAATTCAAAACCACTCTTGGTTTTACTAATAATCTAAAGGAGTAGAAGTAATACTAAATATCTCTTCAAGGACTGCCAGCAAGCTATTTGATAAATTATTTATATAATCCCACAGGAGTCTCTACAACATCAACTGTAACCACAAACCTGCCATGTATGCTTTCAATTCCCTTTTATACCACCTCCCACCATCATTCCAGCCCCAGTATACCCTCCTCCTCTCCTTAACCCCAGCTTTGTGTTGAGATTGAAAAAAAAGTCTAAATGGCAAAATGGTCCTAGCTATCAACCTGCTACATGACACATGGCTGTGCGTTGCAGGTTGTTAGCTAGCTGCAACAGCCTTATGGATTGCATAATTTCAAAATACATGTAATAGCATTCTTTCTAGCTATTTTATTTTAGCTAGTAAGTCACTACCTATCAATCCAAGCTCTCCAAAAATCAAATGTCTACTCTATATAAAAAATTGGCCTCTTTTTTGCCCAACATTGATGTGCTTGGTTTTGTATAATTTTTGACAGTTTTGGTTTTATTTTTTTACCCTTGGCATATTCCCAATATTGACAATTTTCCTCTTGCATCCTATTCTTTCTGTCCAACTGTTACACCAGGAAAAGTGAATACTTGCACCCAAAAGGGTTTCCTCCCCAAATTTGGGGGTATATACATAGTATATTGGATCTGGGGATGCGCCTGTGTTGTGCAAGATGAAAATTCCCCCAGGGGAAATATATCTCTTAGATCAGAGGTAGCTATATATATTAACTCTAAATACATGTTTAGGCTGTTGAGCAACAAATAAGTGCATATTTTTAACCCCATAAGCATGTAATTTGAAAATATAACCATGAGAGTATGTTATGTATAAACATGAGACCAATCGGAACATATTCTCTCTGCATAACAGCCCGGACTGCCTGTTGGCCATGCCTTACAGACAAACCTTTGGTGAATTGGTGCTCTCCGGCCTCGGGGCTGCCGTGGACCCAGGCGCAAAAAAAAGGGTGCATGCGGGGGAGAACACATCCCAACTTTGCATGAATCTTTGCTATCCCTCTCTCTAAGCAGAAATCGCATTCTCTTATTTTTTGTATTAAATTTTTCCAGAAGGAGGGAAAATGTTCTGTAGCATCATCTCATGCTCATTTGACTGGGAGCACTGTTAGAGTATGATTAGACTCTACTTCCGTTTTTTCACATCCCCACGCTTTGACCCCCTTGGATTCAGACCCCCCGTGCCTCTCCAACTCTCTTGACCTCCGCGCCTCATCCTTTCCTACATAAAGACCTGCTCCTTCTCACCTGACCCAGCCCACTTCTCCAGTCCAACAACCACCTGCTAACCTCTCTCCCATCCTTTCCACGCTCCCCTTCTCAACTTCACCCATCCTTCCCGTCTATTTTTAAACCCAATCCAGGTACAACCTCCGTCATTGACCCATTACCCATCCAGGAGGAGCAACCCCCACTCTCAGCCCAACCAGGCAGTAAGGATCACAACACGAGGTTGTACAAGTTGTTATCTCAAGTTAAATTCATTTCTATACTCAATTCATTATCTGTGACTGCAATAAAGAGCGCATATTCTCTCATGGTAGCGAGAGACAGCTCTTGGTCAAGATAAAAGAAAACCCAAATAGAAAGAAAATACTCAGATACAGCAACCAAAGGTTTACCCAAGATGACAGAGAGGTACTCAGAGTCAAGCTCAAAAGGAAAATCCATCCAGATCCCCAATTCCGATGAAAGCTCAGAGGATGACTACTCTAGCAAGATCCGGATTCTGAAGCTCAATCGCCATAACTGGCTGGACTGGAGGAACCGACTCAAGAACGCACTCATTGGTAAAGGACATGAAGAAATCCTTGACCCTGAATGGATAGCCCTCAACAAGACTACAAAAACATACAGAAAGAAAAATGCCCTTGCCATCAACATCCTATACCAATCCGTCGATAAAGAACTCCTGCCCTGGGTGAAGGAATCACAGAATGACTTCAATCTAGCTCTTGACGCACTGGCAAAAGCATGTGGAGAGAACTCGGTGATAGTCATCTGCGACCTCCTGGCCCATCTGGTAAACCTCACGTACAAACCCCAATCATCCCTTCGAGAACATACCTCCAATTTCAAGGACGCATATGTAACCCTTAGCAAAACTATAAACGCCCAGCCACGTCAAGATAGGATCATGGAGGTCTCTACTGGAATGGCCGCCGCCTTATACCTGAAGAGCCTCCGCCTAGACAGCTCCATATCAAGTCTGGTACAATCACTATACGACACTCGACCGTTTTCCCTAAACAAAGTATGCAAACGTATCATGCTGGAAGACGGGAGACAAGAGTCAAACACTGCAGAGTTGTCATATTTCTCCTCACAACCTCAAAACCATAAACCCCCCAGAGGCCGGTTTGAACAACAAAAAGACCCTAGACCTCCAATACTGTCCTCCAAACCTCGTCCAGCCGTGCCCACCAGAAAGAACCCTGCGACCAGCAACCTAACCAATAAGATTGACCATATTATGGACCTACTCAAGCTAGCTAAAGCGGGATCACTCAACTCCATAGAAGACAATGAAGACCTTGACTCCCGTGACGAAGAGGTAAACCAGTTGTCCGAACGCGACTCCGACCCGGATCAATCTGGGTTCCTTGTTCAAGATGACGCCTTATATACACTCACGGACGAGGGATCCAAGAACAAACTTGTGTATGACTCTGGTGCAACCAAATCTACCGTGTCCAACCAATCCCTACTCACCAACATACGGCCCTATGTGAAAAAAATGAACACCTATGGCGGACAGGTGACCATCACGCACGTAGGCTACCTAAATCTAGGAGGAGTGGACATATATCCTGTTTACTATGCCCCCTCAGGACCGCGGAATCTTGTCTCTGCAACCCAGCTTGAAGACCACGGTTTACGGATAACACACACACACCCCAACATACTCATCAAACTGGGAAATAAAACGATATACAAGTTCCCCCGGGTAGGCAACCTATACGTTGCTAACCACAAACCCTTCTCATCTACCATCAACTCCGTATCAGACAACAAACCTGTCGAGGACTGGCACGTAACGTTGGGACACCCGTCCAACGAATATCTTAAACGGTTCCTCCAAATAAACAACATCACCAACTCCAACCCCAACCACTCCTTGATAACCTGTGATGTCTGCAAGCAGTGCAAGTTGAAACAATCATCTCACTCTAATCCCATCCCCTCCGCGACCAGACCCTTTGCAAAACTTCACCTCAACGTCCTACAGATAAATCCACCTTCTCGGAATGGCTACCAATATATCCTGGTCGTTGTGGACAACTACTTGCGGTTCAACCAAATCTACCTGATTAAACATAAATTGGAAACCGAGAGGAAAATAGTTAGTCTTGTCAACGAAATCCACAACCATCTGGGAACATACCCGGCAATGCTGCACTCTGACCGAGGCGGTGAGTTCTCATCCTTGACTCTTACCAGCTTTCTCTCTGCTAAAGGAATCTCTTTTGAACAAGGCCCCGCAAACTCCCCCCAAACAAACGGCATTGCAGAATGTTTCAACCACACAATACTCGTCAAAATGTGCTGTGTACTCGGGCACTCAGCCATCCCAATTGCATGCTGGGATGAGGCCGCTCGATACTCATCAATGTTGATCAACATGCTTCTGTCGAAGGCTCTTGGCTGGAAGTCCCCGTACAACGTGCTTCAGCAGGAATCTTCCTCTATCAAGCCGGCGCGGGACCTATTCACCCTTCTTCCCTTTGGCGTTAAGTGCTTTGTGCACCATCAATCCCCATCTAAGGTGGCACCCCCGTCAAAGCCGGTCCTCTTCCTGGGGTACGAACCCTTATCTGATGCCGGTCAATTTCTCGACGTAGACCGCCGTTCCACCATTGTCAGCCGCGACTTCACCTTGTCTACGGTCTTGTTCCACTACAATAATCCTCTGTCTGTAAAGAAACCTCCCCACTCCCTACCCCTCTCCTTGCGCCCACCTCTCTCCCCCTCCCCTACCACTGTCCGTCTATCCCTCCCACCCAATGAGCCAAGCAGCCGTCTCCCCAGCTTGCCTCATTCCCCAACTCCTGCCCCCCTCCCCCAATCTCCCCCCCACCTCACAACCAACCGTCCCCTCTGAGCCTGCCAAACCACCGCCCACCCCCTTGGTCTTGTCTCTGACGCTGGGTGATCCAGGTCGGCCAATTGCCCCCAAACACTACGCTTTGGTTCCCCACTATGATGTAGCACCACAAAACATTACCAGCGACATCTCCACCGCCAACATTCTACCTGGCAGGCGCCAAGGAAACACGCAAGCTGAACCCCCCGGCAACAGCCACCCCAACGATGAAACCCCCGACAAACTTCACCTGTTGGAACCGGTAACGGTTGAGGAGGCTTTCTCGGACCCCACCAAAAAGCCTTTCTGGATCAAGTCGATGTCAGCCAAGAATGCGTCCATCCTGGCCAAAAATACGGGGACGTTGGTACCTCCGCCCTCAGACAATAAAGTGATTGGTGGAATGTGGCGCCTAGTCCGGAAGAAAAACGAGTTTGGTGAAGTCGTGCAAAGGAAGTCTCGATGGGTGTGCTTTGGCAACCACCAGGAATTCCCACGACACTACCGGGAGACTTACGCCTCAGTGGGTCGGAACAAATCTTTCAAGTTCTTACTTGCCCTGGCCGTTCAACGTGCCCTCCCAGTATTCCAGTTTGATGTGGAGACGGCATTTCTCTACGGTGACATTGACTCCACGGTCTACGTCTTGCAGGTATCTGGCTTCGAAGTACCCGTCAAACAGGATTGGGTCTGGAAGCTCAACAAATCCTTGTACGGGACAAAACAGGCACCTCGGTGCTGGAGGCTGAATCTGGTCAACACGCTTGCGACACTGGGTATGTCCCCGTCTGCCAGTGATGAATCTCTCTTCCTCAACAAGGCTCGCACGATGTTCCTGCACATACATGTTGATGACGGCTTTCTGGTCGGTTTTGATTGCGTTGAACTGGTTGGATTCTTGGACAGACTTGGCAAGGAGTACACCATAAAGACACAGGAACGGCCGCGCCAACATCTGGGCTACACCCTTGATTGGAAGGAGGATGGCTTGTTACTACTTCATCAATTGGATTTCTGCAACAAAACCCTGGTTGAATTCAACATGAGTGACTCAAATCCAGTCAAGGCACCCGCCCCGATGGACTTCCATAAACTAATTACCAAGGAATCCCCACCTTTCAACCCGGCAATCATGCAAAAGGCCATAGGGATGTTAACGCATCTATCCATCAACTCGCGACCGGATATTGCCTTCACCACCAACATTCTAGCACAATTCTCCAACAAACCAACCAAAATCCACTGGAAGATGGTAAAACACCTCCTCCAATACCTCAAAGGCACACAAACCATTGGTATACTCTACTCCAAATCACCCGATCCTACCAATGAACTGTGTGGCTGGGCAGACGCTGATTACGGCACATCCCTTGTCACAAAGAAATCAACCACCGGCTACGTCGTAACGCTGTATGGTAACCCTATCAGTTGGACCACCAAAAAGCAAACCATCGTCACTCAGTCCACTACCAAAGCAGAGTTTGTAGCCATCAATCTGTGTGCAAAACAAGTAAGATGGTTATCCATGCTTATCAGTGGCCTTGGAATCCCCTTATCCAAACCCACCATAAAAAACGACAACCAAGGCGCTAACTTCCTAAGCCGTGAAGCCCAACTCAACCCCAACTCCAAACACATCGAAATCCGCTATCAATACCTAAGAGATCTCGTCTCCAAATCTCTGATCTCCGTGACTCACGTACCCTCCGAAGACATGATAGCTGACATCCTCACCAAACCTCTCGGACCGACCAAAGTCAAAATCGCTCTCACCCAGCTACATCTATCACCAGCCTAATCAAGGAGGAGTGTTAGAGTATGATTAGACTCTACTTCCGTTTTTTCACATCCCCACGCTTTGACCCCCTCGGATTCAGACCCCCCGTGCCTCTCCAACTCTCTCGACCTCCGCGCCTCATCCTTTCCTACATAAAGACCTGCTCCTTCTCACCTGACCCAGCCCCAGACTCAGCCCACTTCTCCAGTCCGACAACCACCTGCTAACCTCTCTCCCATCCTTTCCACGCTCCCCTTCTCGACTTCACCCATCCTTCCTGTCTATTCGTAAACCCGATCCAGGTACGACCTCCGTCATTGACCCATTACCCATCCAGGAGGAGCAACCCCCACTCTCAGCCCGACCAGGCAGTAAGGATCACAACACGAGGTCGTACAAGTTGTTATCCCAAGTTCAATTCATTTCTATACTCAATTCATTATCTGTGACTGCAATAAAGAGCGCATATTCTCTCAAGCACTTCGATGGAGTGATTGGTGTATTTTGTAACCAGTAAGATCATCATGGGACTTGTCCGAATTCTCAACAAAGAAAAAAGACACCTGGAAGAATAGATAATATTTTACACGGTTTGGATCCTAATAAAATGATAGGTGTATCTTGTGGCCAGCATCACCATGAGAATTTTTCGAATCCTAAACGAAGAAAAAAGACACCCGAAAGAATAGATAGTATTTTACATGGTTTCAATCCTAAAACAATCATACTACTTGTACAACATCGGTTTTGTTTTTTATGCCTAGGCCGAGCCCTTTTGGTTTGGCGGGATTCGTCGGGAGATCATGCCCCAAAGTTGGAGATAAAAAAAACTATGCAGGATTAAGAATTGAATGGGAGACTATCCTTCTAGTGGATACACAAACCCGGGGAGTGTAAGGCAATCATCGAGATATATCGACGACTTTTAGGGGTTTGCGTTGTCTGCAACGCCATTCAAACCAGTCGCATGGGAATCTGATGATTTTGTCGCAAAAAAATGGTGTTGTATGGAAGATCCTTTCTGGAACGCAAGCTGCAGAAGGATATGGTGATGAAGAGCACAGTAAATGGATTTTTTGCCTGGTTGATGTTGGTCTGTTCTCATATTGCAACTGTTAAGGAACCGATCGCTTCAGTTGAAAACTTTGAAAACCGTGTGACATGTTGATCATTGCCGAAACAGAAGCGCAGGGTTAGCAACTAAAACAGGACGCAAAAAAAGCAGACTAGAAATCTTAAGATATGACAAATGTGGCAAAGTAGCATAAAATTCAACATGCGATGTTTGGTTGAGAGGTGTGAATCTGGATTGAAGTCGTGAGCTCCTTGGCGCAGAGCCATCGCATGCCCTAAGATTATCTTGCGTTCCATATCACGGACTCATTATAAACCCCTCGTCAAATATATTTGACTTTGAAGGAGATCAATTATATTTGGAAATCAAGGAAAACGCCCGACATGAGTACCATCGTATTGCCATTTGCTCAAATTTCCGGAGATTTCAACCCGCTGGGGATACGGGGTCAACACTAGTTGATCGCAGGTCACTCTAAATCCTCTTTGTTGCATGATTCCAAGTCTATATTACTAGCTTTAGTTAAGAACAGGAGAAATTATCACTTACCTTGGTTTGGGAGCCAAGATACTTGAAGGGGAACCAAGGCCCGAGTTTACCTTGAATTGGTCCGAGCACCGATGACGAGAAGGAGCGCCATGATCTTGCATGATCCCAGGGGAGTACTCATGTAGATGCCTGGAATCTACAATCGGTTCTATTCCAGCGGGAAAGGTCGACATCGAGCCTTCAATCGATCCTCCGGACGCGGAAGATTTCGGTGACCAAGCCCCGTCAACGTCACGTCTAGTTCTAGTTTTTGCCTGCTCGGGAAGTGGGAGATTGAAATTTCCAAGTAAACTTTTGATCTGTAGATCTTGATGATGAGACCGGTTCGACCGGTCCGTTCCATGTATGTTGCCGTCAGACGGAATTTTTTTTTGGCTCAATCCTTCAGCTGGATACGTTGAGGAGGTTCCTGCTTCTATCCCAATATCTTCGTCGATAGATCGATCATCGTCGTCATCACCATGCCACTCATCATCGACTTGATTTTCTTGAAGTACCTGATTTTCTTCCTCCGGAAAGTCTTGGACTTGAATTGATGATACTGTAAATCCCGAGCCATCCCTTTCCAAGCTCAACCCGCCAGCGCCAACGCCACACCCCAAGTCAAACCCGCTTGCGTTTGCAACTCGCCTTTGCTGCGAGTTGAATGTATATTTTTGTTCTAACCTGAGCCTCTCGTTAACTTTGTGCTGCAGACTACAAACTTTTGAGGTTTAAATACGATGTCAGCCAAGGAAGCATATCATCCATTCTCCATTCTCGGAGTCTTTTCTACCTACGTCAAAAGACGATACCAAAGATGAACGAAAGAACGGTGCAAATTAATCGATTCATAAGACTTACAGATTGATATGGTATTCAACTTGCTCAGGAAACTACGCAATCCAGCATCCACTGTGCTCAATCTTTCGAAATCGATTCCCGCTATCCCCCCTAAAACTAGAGCATCGGAGGCATAGTCGAAATTGTCAACTTGAAGGCAATCGTCAAAATGAATCACTCGGATGTATTAAAATAAATGACTAAATCGACGCACTTAAGATGGTACAAATGACCATGAAACTGAAAAGGGTAGCCAACAGTAAAGTCCTGTAGAAGCAATTTTCGGGTTGGTCTCAATGTTACCAACGCAAAGCGGACACTGCCTCCCATATAAACTTATTCAAACTTTTCTTGGTGCTCGAAGATTTCTTGTTCAAGTGGTGCTTACTCAAACAGCAGCAATATCGCCAACGAACACTTCCCGTCGACTGCTCCGAATCTACAGCGCTTTTTAGTATGAAGACCGTTGACTAATAATACGATGGATATTAAAAGCTCCCAAAGAAAAGATGGTCCCAGCCAGACGATTTGAAGCAGGTCTAAAGACACTTTATCGATACCGATCAAGTGAAAAAAAATGCTATAGGTAATCCCTCGAGGCCCATCATCATCGAGGCTTGAGATATTTGCGATCTCGTCATAATTAGAAAGGTGTTTTCCAGCGAGTATCAACTGGAAAATCGTCCCAGCCAGACTCATGAAAAATAGGATCAATGAAAATATTAAAAAAGATTTTGGTGATCTCAACATAGTTGATGCTAATCTGGCGAAGTAAATTCTGGTACCAGTCGATATCAAGCTAACGAATTCAGGTTATTTCAGCGAGAAAAAACCCGGTTTAAGGGTGGTCAGGTTCCCTCCCTTCTATATATATATAGAGAGAGGAGAAAAGGAAATCGGCCGTACAAATTAAGAATTACCAAGATCAGGAGTGGCCAACCATAAACTTTGGTTAAACCTGAATCAATTAGGGTGTGTTGAGCGAGTGATTTGAATGTCTGAAAATCCAAGAGTCCTCGCCCGGTGTGTGGTTAAAGTAAAGAAGTTATGAGCGTCGGCGCAGTGCTCTATCAGTATATGCCTTGAATGCTATCAAAACGAGGTAAACTGGACGAGAGTGTTAGCTCACGAGAATCTCAAAGCCCACACCCAGCAAAGTTGAGATCCAAAGAGTTGAGACTATTACGTTCAATTTATCATCGAAAAAGTTTAGCAGATGATAAACCGGTTCGAAAAAAGCTTGTCGGCCCCCCCTGGCCGTGGTAGAATTTGCAATATCACTGCTACTGAGCCAGTTACTTTCATCACGCTGAAGTTTGGAATTCATCGGGTTCGGTCGAGTTTCGTTAAGATTAAGCGATTCGTTCGCTGGATCTTTCTGTAATGGAGTAAGAGTCTCAAAGTTTGATTGTCCTAGTTGTGGGACTATGCGATTAGCGGTACGACGACGGGGCTCAAGCATATCTCCATTTTTTTCTTCAGTCAATTGACTTTTTCCTAATTCTGAGCTCCGATAGTAGTCGTGATGATGGGGTAAGGCTGGGTGACACTGACTCGAAATTTTCTTTTCAACCTCAGTTTGAATGAATGACTTCGTGTTTAAATAATTTAGGAATTGATAAGTCATACATCCTGCCAAAGTACTCGAAATCGGCTGTATTAATCGACGTCGAGTTAAAGAATTTCTGATTAGTTCTGGCTTCTTTCAAAATTTGACTCTGGGTTGATATGATATATCCATGAATTGCAATACAACATCTAACAAGATTTGGCTCCAAAACAATGGCGGGTAAAGTTAAAGAGATCGATACTTACAATCAGTATCGATAAAAAACCAATGACTAGTTTATTTAAATCCAAGTATTTCTCAGATAAATTTTCCAGAGCCATCCTTCGTCGATGATAATTCTTTTGGCTCTCGTGGATCCTTTTTGGTAAATTAATGAGAAGTCCTACGAGTATTGGACCTCTAAAAGACCCTCTTGGGAGGTTGATGAGGAGAAGAAGTACAATATTCACGTTTAGTGATAATCCAAATATTCACGTTTAGTTACCTTCCAAAATAAAACAGGGTAATAAAAATCTTGATGGGTTCACTCATGAACTTCAATCCGTCAATTTTTTAGAAAGGATAGCTCTGGTGCCCGTCACTTCGATTCGGCCTATATTATTGGTAATTGATGGTGAGCATCTGAATTTTTTTACGATTTTGAAGATAGATCATAAGACCGGGAAATTATACAAGCAACAGAAGAAAGATGGATTTGGCGGGGACTTGAAACTCACTTAATGAAGCCGGCTTAGCGGAATTCTACCAAAGCTTTATTAACAAAATGGCCAAACAATCTCCCTTCGAAGATCTTTTTATTTTATGGAAAGTTCCTTTTTCTTGTTTTTTGACGATGCAAATCTGGGGTTACTCGACAAATTGACATCAGATGTATCTTCAAGCATCTAATATTAATTGACTTACCCAGTTTAAAAACGAGACTTTAAGTTAGGCCTTAAGTTAATTCCGGTTGGCAGGCATTCAATCGAACAGTAATGTTCTTTGAAGGATCTTGTTATCACAGGCAATCTCTTGTGTGCAGAAAAGTCGGAAAGGAAGAGCAGCAATCGTATTATAGCAAACATAAAGCCCAAACGTTGGTATGCTTCACATTCTATTTTGAGACCTCGGCGGCTCTTCATTCTCGGCAGAAATTGAATCCGACGGTGATCAGACCCCTTTATCAACCAGGGAGAGATATGAAAAGTAGCGCACACGCCGATTTCGGAGTAAAACTTGAATGCGGAAACTTTGCAATTTGAACTTTGTTTTAGGAAGTGAACGGATAGCTATTACATCGTCTGGATCCTTCATCAACCTGTTCCACATACTTCTCCAACCTTTTCCTACCTCGAAGCTAAGCTTCCTCAACCAAAGCCCATATCAAATCGGAGGAAATTCTTGCAATGAATAGATGAGCAGGCATGTACACAGGTTGACCGGTTTACAATCAAACCATTTTATCAGGAAATATCAACCCTCGTGTTAGAAAGCAGTAAGGCGCATTGACAGGTGGATATGATTCCAAGGAATAAATATTTACATCACAAGTTTCTGAGAACAAATGTCCAACTGAGGTCCAGAAGAGGCAGAGAATCACCAAGCAAAAATGAGGGAAAAGGTACTGGCTCAGGCCGCCCTTGCGACTGAACTGATGATGATGAGTTCATGATGCTATCGGGACGAGCTTGTGCTGGTTCATCAGACGCAATTCAAAAGCCTTCAAAAATTTGCTTTGATTGCAACTGATCACAACAACCAGTAAATACGCACTAGCGACGTGAGTCTTGTGACTAGTCTTGAATCTGAGTGTGATTGGCTCATTCATTTCCAGAGGGGTTTTTTCTTGGTTTATGATCAAGATAGGACGGGGGAAAGTCATAGCGTAGGTCTATAGATGGGCAACCAAGCGAAAATTAGGTAATCGGTACATAAACATCAATGTAGAAGCCATCTTGTTCAAGAAGCCATGACAAGTTGGAATGAAGCTAATTAGAGGATCATTAACCAAATCGTTACAATTTGTAAATCCCGGCCCGACTAAACCACAAAACTCGATCATAGGTCTGGATTCAGGTCCAGATCAAATAAATCATCTTCAGCCTCCGGTATGGGAGGTGGAGGTGGGCGCCTAGGTGGCATAGTTGGATAAGCAACCTGCTGGGTATTTGCTTGATTTGGTCGGGCTGGGACGAAAGGAAATGGAATCGGACGGTCAGATCATGTAGTTTAACTTTAGTTCTCCGCCTTTTCACTTTTCGAAAATCCAGGTGGTGTGGACCGGCAGCTTTGCTCACGCGGAGAACTTTTTTTTTCGGTCTTAATGATAATAACAGAGTAGAATGATCAACCCAAAAGGTACAGTTTGAGTGAAGCCAATTACCTCCATCAGCTGTCCTGGTTTCTCCGAGGAGCACTCCGATCTGCGAACCGTTTTGAAGAGGATCATTGTCGCTGGCGACTGGCGCAGACATCTGTTGTCCCATTCTGCCGCGTCTGATTACATCCTCGGTCGGAAAGGGCATCAAGAATCGCAAACTTGGATCCTGTAAATCCAAGCCGCTAGAAGGATTAATCGGCTGGTCCCGGTCGGCGTTTGCAGGTGCCGGGGGCGCCGAGGTATAGGGAGCAATCAACCGTGCATACGACATGACATGACTAGGCGTCAAAGCCACTGCGATTGTAAAGGAAACGGGAAACATGCGTGTCGTTAGTTCGCCGTCGATACCTATTAACTGGGAAAACTCAAAATGTCAATTATGATTTGGCAAAAAAAAAAAGAAAAACAGCTCAGGTAATTCTTCGATCATTCAAGAAAGAACGACAGAATCGTGAAGTGATTAGAGAGGCACACGCGACTGGCCTCACGACAGCTTAGCGTGTAAGGAGCACGAGTGCGAAAGGGTCAAGAAGCAAAGAAAGGAAAGAATTACGGTTGTTCAATTTAGAAAACTGGAGTTTCTCATTTTGTCCATCAGAACAAATTCTATCGAGCTTATTCTGGAAATCATAGACTTGATGAAGCTTTTTTTTAAATTGATTGCAGTTTAGATCGTTCAAGGTCAGGTATAGACTTTGGATTTTTTTGGAGTTCAAATCATGTTTTAGGTTGATTTCGAGTAGGTCGTAGAGGTAATTCTCTAATTTCAAAATTCCTTGTAACATTGGGTTCTCATTAAGATGGTTGTAACCCGGAGCGGAAGATAACGGCAGAGAGAGAGAGGAGGATGAGTTGTGATTGAAGATGGTGTGGACGATTTGATTGAATTGATCGAGGAAACATTCGAACTGGGTCGACAGCGGCTGATGCTCGTTGGGGGTGATTGTGAATTCCATCTCGTCACACTACGTTGGTCTGTCTGCTGGGCTCAACGGCCAATCAGAGCTTCAGCGAATCCGAGGAAAGCATAAGGGGCGGGGGCGGCGGGGGACAGCGGAAGCCGGGAGGGCCGGAGTCAGCGCTCGAGTCGGGGACCGTAAATCGGCGGGGGAGGGGTACACATTTTACGCATCCTCAAGGGTGCTACACTGCTGAGGGTCTCCAATCGTCTCGGTAAGCCCGCTCGATAGCTAAGTTTACCGAGCGATTTTCACACTCGTGCAAAAATAAAGGCTTGCTAGCAAGCGAGCTCCATAAGCTTGCCAGGTTCTCCATAAAGTAATTAGGAAAACTGAGCGAGCTTGCTAGCTCCATCCTTGAGTACCTCCTCCCTACGCTCTACCCCGTCGACCCGCCATATCTCCTTTCAATGTCCTTCAATACCACCTTCCATCATCATTGTAGCTCCAATATCCCCTCCTCCCCTCACCCAAGCCCCAGCTTTGTGTGGAGGTTGAAGAAAAAATATGGCAGAATGGTCCTAGCTAGCAACCTGCTACATGGAACACCATTTTGTTTTTTTTGAGTCACAAGCTAGCTGCCACAGCCTTATGGATCACACAATTGCAAAATGCATGTGATAAATTGCTTGCTAGCTTTTTTTCTTAGCTAGAAAGTTGCTACCTAACAAGCCAAATTCTCCAATGATTGGAGATGCTCTTAGGGTATCTCTCCCACAGGAGTTAAAAATCAGGAGGCAAACCATAAAATTTGAGTTTGCATAGTAGGATTTGACTCCCCAGACTGCTGCACCAAAACTGTAGGGAGCTCTTGACATGTGTGATTCCCTGCTACACAGACCAAACAATTGAGCAGTTTGGAGGGGGGGGGGGAAGTGGTGGCAACTTTTGAGGGAGGTGGATATTAATATTTCTAGTGGGATTCACAAATATTGCACCTGGATTCCATTGGTTATCAAGGATATCATTGGAGCTAGAGGGTTGCCATATGTGGCACCCCAACATGTTGATTTACCTCCCAAGGTAAAAGGAATTTGAAGAGAGCACCTGTGGGACAGAGGATTTTTGGGTGGTTGGGAGGTCAATTAGCTTTAGCTTCACCATTCACCTCCTGTGTGAGAGATGCTCTTATTGGGTTGGGCCTAACCAGCTTTGATGTGACCAAAACCAGTGTAGGAAATTCATTGGGAAGGCCAGGCCAGGTATGAATTTGTTTTTGGCTGGCCTAAAAATAGCCCAAGCCTGGATAAGCAGGCTTTTGGCTGGCATGAGCTATTCTTTAGGCCATCAATTTTTTTCAACTTAAAATATCATGACAGTTTTTTAAAACAGTGTGAGGCAGCTTGGGAAAAAATTTAAACAGCCCCTGACCAAGCAACTATCAAATATGCGGAAAAACATGCATTTTTGAATTATAGAGAGCTGAAGAAGAAATAGAACTAGATTTTCAACCTAATTTTGATTAAAAATCAATTATCCCATGGCTTCTGGATGTAATTTGGTTATAAAATGATTGAGGACATGACTCCTATTAGAAAAAACTTAAAAAATCACAAATAAAAATGCTTTTGATATTGGACAGTCATTATGGTAGAATTAGAAAAACTCTTTCTGATTCTTATGCAATAGATTAAATTGGAACCATCATCATTATATATTTCATGAAAACTAATGCCAAGAATCAGCCCAATTTTTTTTCCAAAGTTAAAGTAAGTTAAACTATGAATTACTTTGAAGCACCTCAATCAAATTTTCTTTAACTTATGATAAAACTCATCTTTTTTTGATATTTGAGTTTTACTCAAAAAAAAATGTAGAAAGCATGTGATTTTGAATTTATGAAAGATTTTCAAATGGTCTTACTAGGAATTTATGTTTTGATATAATTGAAATTTTATGCTAATAATATCCAGTCCATAACTGCAGTTTTTTTCTGACCTATTTTATTGAATGATTTAAAAATTCAGAACTCATTAGGGAATATAATAATTAGCAAACATGTCATCAGAAAAGTTCTCTTTTTTGACCAAACATTCCATTTTAATGGTGGGTTTCTGAAATACACATACCCCCTAACTAGTGTATAACAAATTGAAATTTTTCAAAATTAAACTCTGCAATTCAGGCATCATCCTTCATCCATCATACATGGCATGAAAAACACCCATGCACACCCCAAATAATCAAACCCATAGCCATCTCACCACTGTCTGTATAATTCCACTTGATCAGCTAACTTATCAAGGATTTACCCAATCAGGCCACCATTGGGCTCAATAGTTGTACACTGGAATAAATCCTTGACAAGGATCCATAAATTTATGGATCCTTTTCAAGGCTCAACAATCAAAATCCTGTCAAGCACCACTGTAGCTTTTCTCCCCCTGGCCCTCCACCTCCATAACTTCACCCTACCATACCCCTCCCTTTGTGAAGAGATTTATATTAGGAGCAAGGTAATTTGAAGGGGGAAGGGATATGGTAGGCTACTGAGGAGCCAAATGAGTGGTATTTATAAGGCTACAAAGAGACAAGGGAGAAGGGATAATAATTGTAAATTCAAGTGGAACTGATCTGATGAGGAGGAAGGGGCACTCCTGCTTAGATTTCTGGAAATTAGATGGTATTCATTGATGGTCCCAGGGGAGGACCATTATTTCAAGATAAATAGAGAATCCCAAATGGGGCGTAAGGAAGCAGGTTGAAGAAAACTAGAGAGCCCCCAGAAGGGGCCTAAGACAAGAATAATAGGATAATGAAAGCAGCAAGATGGAGATGAAGGTAACTGAATTTGTGAGTTACAGAATATGAACAGAAAAAGACAACACTTTGGACTTCATCACTTACATTGACAACTCACACCCATTTGACATTGTTACAAATTGATCTTTTTTTTTTTTTTTTTTTTGAAATCAAAAAAATTCCAAAGCAATCTATTTTGCCCTGTTTGGGGGGTTGTCCAGGCCTTATTGAGAGGGGATTTGCAGAAGGGACAATGGCAGTACCCACTTGAAAACTTCTCAATAAATGTTGTTCATGGCCCATTTATTTCAAAAAGGGTGCAAAATTGGGTTTCAACAGCTATCCAACCTTGCCCGCCTCAACAAATTGTCAAATTTGTCAAGGATTTCATTGAGAAAAGGCTAGATGCTATTGACACATTAAAGGAAATATCATCATTCCATCACATCATAAAATCATCAATCCATCCCATCATATCATAAAATAATCACCTTGTTTACATATAAAGTCATTACTACACATCAAATAACCATCAATCTTAATATATTCAAAAATAAAATCCACATTTGAAGGCATGAAAGAAAAAATATCCATCTTCTCATTGATTTAAGCTTTGAAAAACTTTTTCAAACTTATTTAGTGTCATTCATGAAAAATTTGTAGATGATTGAAGACCACCCCACCTGTCAGAATAAATCTTGGAATACTCAACATAATCCAACTGTACAAATGTCAGTTTCTTTGATTGATTTTGATCAAATGAAAACAGAGCAGCTATTCATCAATCAGAAAATATCTTCTCTGGTGGATATGGAAAAATTAAATTTTACACAAGCAGGTTGTGATTGGACCCAGGCTAAATTCATTGGTTCAAATTTACTCAATCCATGCCTTTATTAAAGGAGGGAGATTTCAGTAAAATTTTTTCTTAAATTGATGTATTTATTTGAAGACAGGAAGAATAGAGCTTTTTTTCAAATTCATGCCTTTGCCATTTTTTTCCACTCCAGGAAGGTGTGTAAATCTTGAAAGGTTATTCAAATACAAAAAAAAGGAATGAATACATAAATTTGTGCTTTGGAAAAACTTTTAAGGTTCAAAGGGATTCCTGGGGTAGGAAAAAAACCCCATTGAGACTCTTTGCAAGAATTTTAAGGTTAAAGAAGCTCCCCAATGTGGAAAATAATGCCTTTTGAGGTTCAAAATGGGGCTTGGTGGGGGAAAAAACAGCCTGTAAGGGTTTTTTGGCCCCCCAAGGCCTGTAAACATTGATTGAGGCCCTGGGGGGATAAAAAAAAGGTCCCCAAACCCCCTGTGGGCCCTGTCTGGGGTGAAATTCTTTGGAAAATTCAATAATAGACATCACTGGAGTAAATTTGACATGTAAAAATGCAGAATCATCATTTTTCTGCAAGGGATTTAAATTTGATGTGAGGTTTGAAAATATAGCTTTGTGCATTATGAAAAAAAAAGAAAAATGATAAAAATTCATTTTCTTTACACAAAATGTAATATTTCCAATGTAATATAAACCAATTTTCACCATGCATAGAAAAATATACATATAGGAAAATTAAAATGAATTACATGTATCTATTTTGTAAGGGGAATTTCAATTTTTTGGAATAATTCAACAAAAGCATAATCAAGTACAAAAATAAGAACAAAAAATATGAAGAACAGATTTTTTCAAGGAAAATTCAAGATTTTTGATGTAAATTTGTACCAAGCATAACAAATTTGCTACATTTACCTACTTAATGTAGAACATTCAAATGAATTAAAACATTTAAGAAAAAACTTGATGAATTAAAAAGATAAAAATATCCAATATCAAAAATTGATATTTTAATAGGAATTGGTATTTCCAGTAGGATGTAAATATATTTATAAAAAAATAAAAAAAGTCAAGAAAATACTAAATATTCTCATTGTATGAGGGGAGCAAAATATATTGAAATATCTACGCATAGAAAATTCATTCAGTAAAATAATAATGATACAATGAAAAATTAATCTCTTTGATAAAAAATTAAATTTTCTGATGAAATGTAACTAAATTTTTACAAAACATATGAAACATTAAACATGAAAATCTAAAGGTCAATAATAAAGTTGCAAGCTAAAAAGGGTTGTGTGGTGTGATTTTCAACCCAGTTTGAGTTGCAAATGGCTGCTCACAACCTTTCTCAGCTGTGAACAGCCCCTCACAAATCATATTAGTGTGAACAGCCATTCACAACCCATCTGTAGAAAAAAAAATTAAAAATTAAAAATTAAAATAAAAAAAATAAAATAAAATAAATTAAAAATAAAATAAATAAAAATAAATAAAAACAAATTAAAATAAATAAAAATAAATAAAGGGCCCATAAATAAAAATAAATAAAAACAAAAACAAAAACAAATAAATATTTTCATTTATTAACAAAAAAACAAAAAAAGGAAACAAAATGAGAAAATACAAGTAAGTTCAACTTGAATAGCTCTAAATTAAAAACACCAAATATTAAATAAACCATGAAAGATTCTATGGAGCAGCCCTAAAGTAAAATTGCCAAAAAATGAAAGTTCAACTTGACTAGCCCTAAAGTAAAAGTGCCAAAAAATACAAGTTCAACTTGACTAGCCCTAAAATAAAAACACAAAAAAACAAGTTCAACTTGTGTTAAGCTGATCCCATCAAAAGGAGTAAAAATAATCCTTATGATGGGATCAGCCCAACAAAAGTTGAACTGACTCACCAATAAAATATCTTTCAAAACACTAAGCATGATGAAGTTGACTTCAAACACTCAACATAATGATGTTCAAAATGGATAACCCTTTATATTAATAGAATTACAAGATCAGCATCAGAACCAAAACCCAAATGATCAAATTAAAATGATGTCTATAAATTAGAATATAAATGAAGTTGATCTTTGAGGTGATCAACCAAACAAGAAGCTTTTTTGAAAAACATGTAATGTGGTTTGGAAACTATGGGCGGGATTGGAATCACATCTCCCTTAAGTATAAGCTGGACCATATGGTTATTATTAACAAATAAGATGAATATTGGGTCTGATGATTCTTTTAAACCCATTTTCATAGGAGTATAAGTACAAAATCAATCCAATGAAATGGAAGCTATTGGTCTTCCATAATTATCAGCTATTATTTGACCCATATCCAACTTTGAAGGCCATTTTGAAGAGGGAATCTTTTCATTGATTTCATTAACATAAAGTCTTTTTTCTATCTTTTCAAAATCTTTACTGCTTCAAAGGATCTTAGAATAGCAAGTCTTTTATTTCCTAAACGTTTCAATCAATTTATTTCTTACATTAAACCATCCATGCTCATCATGCCCAAGTGATTTTGTGATGAATCTAAATCCACAATTACCATCACCAACTGGGTCTCAAACCTCCCCCAAGAACTTATGTAAGTTCTCAGGTATTTGATTGAGGTAATTTACTTTTAGTTTCCAAAATCAAAAATGACTTAGTCAAAATTCTGATCTCATAAAAGGAAAAAACACTCAAAAAAGATGAGCTTCTTTTTAAATCCTCCATTTCTTCTTCTTCCTCCTGCAAAAAGGATTCTGATTCAAATGGGAGGGACCCTCATAAACTTTCAGTATCTTCCACTGAACTATGAAATTCAGATGACAAGCCTTCCTCAAACTACAGAAATCATTTTCCCATCAGTTTATTAAACCATAAAAATGAATATTTCCGAAAATAAAAGACTTACAATCTTTGGTCTTTTTGGCCCCCTTGTAACCCTTTTTTCCCTTTTAATTGCTCTTTCAAAGTGTTCAAATTTTGAAATTTCACAACAAGTTTTTTCCAATTTGATTCAACAAAAGCTGGAACTTAACACCTTTGGATCAAGCCTTGGCTTGGCAATCAAAGAGTCTGTACGCTTGAGCATTGACCTTAGAATTTCCAACCTAACTTCTTTAGGTTGTTCCCTATACATGGAATTCCACTTGTTAAACATTTGAGATTCTTCATCAAGCCCTGGATCTGTTTCAAACCTTCAAAAAACAAAACAATAATCAATTTTGAAATCCAATAATTGATCTTTCAATCCAATAATTAATCTGTAAATCCAAAAATTGGTACCCTTCCAAAAACCCCACTTACTTCATTTAAAGGGTCATAGTCTAACTGCCACTGAGGATGAACATCCTAAGGCACAACAGATACTCTTGATGCTAAACATTCAACTAGAATTTGGGAATACGGCAAGCCCATTGTTTTTGAATAAGACTTTGAAGCACACCTTGCCATCATGGCAGTGCTTTCAATTCTCAAATTTTTCCCCAAAGACTTTAATTGCCTCAATCAAGTATTTATATCCTAAAGGTAACAGTGCTGTTGAAAGACCTGTTCCTAAATTTATTTGAGATTTTTTAAGTGAAACATGGACTGATTGAATTTGGCTTTCAATTGTTCCTTCAAGGTGTTTCCACACATCCAAAATGTTCCCCAAATATCCAAAAAGTAATTGTTTGAAAGTAGAATGGGCCCCTTCTACCTGAGACATTTTTTTACTTCCAAAGCCAGGGTTGACACAAGTCCAAGCCAACAAAAACATCTCTTTGATAGGTAAAATATTCCTTTCAATATACTTGAGTACATCCTTGCAGTCTTTCAAGAAACACCGTATAAAAGATTCAAAGTAAGCACTCCCAACAGAGATCAAAAGAAGAATCAATAAATTGGAATACTCTGAGCTCTTCATCATTTGCTTCTGCCTCCCCCTTGGTTTTAGAGGGCCCATACTTTTCCCACAGAGTTTTAAAAATTTTCCATCCTTCATTGTCATTAATGAAGCATACTTTACAGTTTGCTTGAATATTTTTAGACAAGTGCAAGGAGCACAAATGTCTGGATGGCTCAGGGAAACTATGTTCTATAGCACAAATCAAAGCTTTTTCAAGGTCCATCACAAAGAATTTGGGAAGCCTCTTGGGATCATAAGCCAAATCCTTCAATGCATTCAAAGCCCAACTGTAGAGCTCATAATTTTCTTTTTTTATAAAAACAAAGCCTTTTTAAAGGTTTTCTTGTTGGCTGTCATATCTACAAGGTGCAATAGAGGGATGTTGTACCTACTAGTTTTATAAGTACAAGCCAACAAAGCAATATGATGGTATTTTTTGAAAAGTAGTATAGACTCAGGATGAGCCAAGAAAAGGGCCTCTAAGTGACCCTCTCCACCAAATTTGGACCTGGAAACCCACTGGGATTCCTGGAGAATTTCCAATAGAAAATCCATAACACCTTCCCCATCCAGTTCTGCATGCTTTACCTTCTGCTTAGTGTAATAGATGTTTCTATCATGAATGTATTCTCCACCATAAATCTTGCTCAATTTAATTTTAAGATGAACTGTATTGAGCCCATATTTAATGCCTCCCTTAAGTAGATCCAAGGCTTTCTCAGAGATTCTCCTCATTCAAGGATGCACTGATGGGGTTTCAGATGGCTGATGATTTTTCAGTCCATTTATAATGGAGAGATGCCATGTGGGATCTGCTACTTTCCAACTTTCATGGATCATGAATTGACACCCAAACTTCCTGGTGTGAGTTTTCCTTTGAAATTTTCTGAGACATGGCCCTTCATATAACCCAAATCTGTCACATGCTAGATCTACATATTTATCTTTCAGTGAATTGAAAGTCCTCAATGCGTAGCCATGCATGGCTGCACATTTTTGACAATAAATCTTTGCTTTTTTCCTACTATCAAAGGCTCTCACAGGAGGAGGTTGAAGCAGGTCTGGAACCCCTTAGTTTCATATTTACATGGTTAAATTGGTATTGATCAAGCCAAATCCTTCTCAGTCAAATGTCATGTGAAATGTGACCCACCACCTTTAGTCAATTCCAGTTGTGACAAAACATCTAGTTCCAGTTGTGAATAAAAATCTTTTTCATCAATTGTAAAGATAAGTGAGGATTCTATTGGGGTTTCCAATGTATTCTTTTCCAACTGCCTACCCAAATCCCAAGAATTCAAAGCATTTTTAATAAAAATTTCAACTAAGTCCATTAACACAGCCATGTTTAAACCAGGAGGGCTTGGGCTTGCCACTTTTCTCATAAACCAAAAAATGAAATGGAAATTTAGTATTCAATTCAATTTTGAATCCAAAAACTCCAAAATTTTGCTCACTTTTGGGTTGAGAAAAATAACTTTATGCAAAGGGTGTGTTTTTTGTGTGTGCGTGGTTTGTGTCAATGGTTTGTTTTGCCAATAGGCATAATGCAGTTTCCAATTTGATTTTTGTGGTCCAATAATAGTCCCACATAGTATTCCAGATCCCCAAATTTGGGTTGACTGCACTCAAGTGTGGTCCAGGGGTGCCTAGGTACCCCAAATCCTGCCTCAAATGGCCCATTTGGGTGGGGGGGGGAGTACCCCAAATGGGCCAGGAAAACACGCACAACCCCCTTGTGCAACTTGTACATCCCCTGGAGGGTTGCAAACCCCCAATTGAAACACATTCCAGGTCACAATTCCCCATTTTCAACTTGAAATGTGTTGCAATTGGGGGTTTGCAACACCCCAGGGGATGCACAAGTTGCAAGAAACTTGGCTCACTTCTTGTTGGGCTCTCAATTGCCATTTAAAACCCATATGGGCTGTGAATGGCAACTCACGCCCATTTGCAACCCTGAGGTTGCAAATTTAAAATTGGAAAAATATAAAAATATCCAAATTATCAGATAATTTGAAATATGTGGAAACATCCAAAAAAGAAATTGTAAATAACAGAAATAAGAATAATACATATCCAAGACTGATTTCTCCAAATAAAAAGAATTAAATATTTCTTATTTTTCTCATACTTGGAAAATTTCTTGTTGGAATTTTTAAAGATGTTTGGATTGCGCTCTAAGGAAAAGTATATGTAGGATGTCTTAATCATTTTTTCAATTTGTTACAAAGCCATCTAAAATACATCCAAAATATTAAATTCTATTGAAAGAAATAAATTTTTGGTATTTTCTTTATTGATCTTTTACTTGATGCATTTTTTGTTTGAAAATTTGAAAATATTCAAGTTCTTCTCATTGAAAATTTTCATTCACAATTTTTCAATGTTTTTACAAGTTTGTAAAAATATAATTTACATTCAATGAGAAATACCAATTTTATCCAAAGAAATAAACTTTTGAAATTTCCTCAATTATTCTGGAACTTGAGAGAGTTTCTTTTATAATTTTCCTGTGAAATTTGAATTTATATTATGGAATAGGTTTTTTCTGAATTTATTCATGTTTTTTTATGTCTGGTAAAAAGCTACTTACATTCCATCAGAAAAATTGATTTTTATTCAAATAAATCAATTCTTATTTCATGGATGTTATCATTTTACTCAATGAAATGTTTGTTAGAATATTTTGATTTATGAAAGTTCCCCTAATATGAATAGTTATATTCTGCATTTTTGTATTTTTTTATGTTTGGTATGAATGTATTTAATTCCCACTCAAAATAAGAATCCTGATTCAAAGAAATAAATTTTTAATATTTAACATTTTTATTTTTTTACTTAATGTTTTTTTTCTGAAATATTCAAAAATATTGGGATTCTCTGCATGAAATAGGTATTTTTATAATTTGGGAAGTGTTGAATTTGCAAACCTACACAACCTATTCACAACTCACTTTGGGTTGTCTGGCATGGTTCAAAACTCACATGGGTTGCAAATGGATTTTCAAAAGCCTTTTCAAGTTGTGGGGTGCTGTTCACAGCTCTTTCAAAACTCAAGGGTTTTAAGCAAAAAAACATTAAAAATAAAATAAAACTGAAACAATATTGAAATAAATGAAAAATTAAACAAAAGGAAAAAAAGCAAAAAAAAAAGAAAAGAAAAGAAAAACAAAAGAAAAAGAAAAAGAAAAAGAAAAAAAGAAAAAGAAAGAAAAAAAAAGAAAGAAAAATTAAAAAAAAAAATGAAAAAATGAAATAAACAACCCCTGGGGGGTGGCAAGCTACTTTTTTGAAACCCCCGGGGGTTCTGCAAGTTTTAAACAACTTTTTTTCAACTCTTTTTGTTGTGAATGGATTTTCACAACTCATATGGTTTGTGAACAGTGTTTCATACCTGTTCACAACCTGGGGTTGTGAATTTGTCACCCCCTTATGATTTTTCTATTTTATTCTATTTTTGTTTACAATTGATGGTTATTCAATATAAAGATTTGAATTTTCTTCAAAGGAACATGTTTTTCATTTTTTTTAAAAATTATTTTTGGACTTACTGATACTTGTGTTAAAATTTTTAAGCATTTTGAGTTCTCCTTATGAATTAGGTGTATGTAAAGGTTTTATATGTTTTTTTATGATTGGTTCAAATTTCTTTATATTAAAATAGAAATTTTCTATCTTTTGTAAAGAAAATTAATCTTTATCATTTTCATTATTTTCCCAGAATGCATAAAGGCTTTTTTCAAATAAAACCTCAGATTTGATTTACTTGAAAATTAAATCTATTTAATTTTCAAATTTCAAATTAATTCAAGTGATTTCAATAAGTGAATTCTCCAAAGCTTTCAACCCCAGATAGACCCCACAGGGCATCTGCAGGTCTCATTATAGCCCTTTAAGGCTTTAAATGATGTCTAAAATCCTTGAGGGGGCCAAAAAATCCTGAAAATGAATGTTTTCCCACCCTAAGTGCGCATTTCAGCTTTAAAAGGCTTGATGTTATACCTGAAGAAGTCTCTTTATCCTGAAAGGACCTTCACATGCCCTCAATAGGCATTTTTTCCTTCCCAGACACCTCTTTTAACCTTTAAAAGGTGTGAAATACCTTAAAGTTCTATATTAAGGCATTCTTTGTATTGCCAAAATGTAACTTTTACAAACTTTCATGGAGAGGGGAAACACCAGAATTTTTCAATTTAGCAAAAAAAATTACTTTTTTAATGCCTTTCTTAAAAAAAGGCATGAATTCAGAAAAATAAATTCTAATATCATGCCTTTCTTCAAATTAGGGTGTGGAGTTAGAAATCCTGAATGTGTCAATTTAGCCTGTGCCAGAAAATAATCAACCATGAAAATTTGTACAAAGGCACCATATCCCTCATTTCCAGTGGAATTTGGAACCAAAACCATATTAGTACCTACAAGCTTATTGTATAGAATTTAAATTAAATCAGTTACCAGGACCTGCATAAAGTTTTATACATAAACAGATGCCTCAGAGTATTCTTTAAAACCACTAAAATTTTTGAAAAAAATTCAACAATAGAATTCATTGGTACTCAGCCTTCAGAGGGATTAGATTCATTGGAAAGCATGTTTCACCCCTTCAAAACCAATTGGGCATATCAGAGCTAAGCAAAACCACCATTTTTTTATGGCGGGTCTCAACCTAAATTAGCCATTTCAAACCCGCCATTAAAAATCAAAAAACCCACTTATTTCACATCAGATGTGTCAGAGTTACCTGAAAATAAATGGGGTTTTTCAGATAAATTATTTAAAGGCTTTCACTGCCTCAAACACACATCAGTCCACATCATACACCCCTGGTTTCAACCTCACCTCCTTCTACCTCCAACCTCATCAGCAAAATTTGATTCATTTATCTCATCTCTTCATTGCTATCCTCATTGCTTCATCTCTCATCCCCTTTTCACTTCATCAATCTCATAACTTCATTGCTCTTGTCACTTCATCACTCTCATTGCTTTATTGCTCTGATCACTTTATTCCTCTTATCACTTCCTAACTCTCATTGCTTCATCCCTCCATCCCTTTTACTCTTTAAAAATTGCCCTTCAGAAAAGCTCCCCCTGCAAGTCCACTCAGAAGTCCAATGAACCAAAGAAAACATTCCCAAGGAACTTTACATCAAAAAATCCTTCCCCATCATATTCCAAAGGCTCAATTCAGCTCAAGAGATCTGATCACATCATACTGGTAATCTGGCTCAAAATTCCCTTCAACTATGACACTTGCTTTGTATCCAAAAATGAAACACAAGTTAGCAAACCTCCATCCTCTAATTTTAATGGTTATCTCTTGATTGGCAATTAAATATTGAATGAAGCCAAAGGTAGGCTGAATCTTTCATCCAAACAGATGAGGGACTGGTTCAAGAATTATTGAGCCAAGTACAAAAAGGACCACTCAATCTCAATCTCCACTGGCTTTGGTATCACTGGATCCAATAAAGTCAAGGGAATCAACTCCATGGTTGATAAGTTATACTCCATTTTTAATTTTTATATTTATATGGATGAAATATTTGGAAAGAAGGCCAAAATAACCCCTTTAGCTGATTTTTATGACCAACAATACAATTCAGTTGATACTGATGACTTGGCTGTGGATGCTCCGCCTAGCAATGATGATCTTGATGAAACCTATGAGTGGCCCCAATCAGATGTGGAGGATGATATTCCAACACAAACAGCTCCAATAATTTCCACATCAGCATTGATAAACCTTTCAAACCCTTGCTTGGATCCCGCACTTAATTATTTAAATTGTTCCCTTCCTGGGGTGGAAGAACTGGAAAAATTGGTTGATGGGGAGCCAGATATTCCAGTTTTTCCATTGCAATCAACATCTGCTCAAGTAAGAAAGCAGGTTATTTTCCTTTATGGCAAATCCTGGCTGATGTTGAATTTAAATAAAAAGGCCCATCCTTTCCTGAATGGCCAAACACTCAAGAAAATAGGGCCTCCCAAATCAACTTCAAATTAGAGTGATGACATTCCCACACAAAACTCCTTGGCAAAGGGAAAGAAAAAGGCCTACAATTCCATAAAAATCAACCCTAATAGCCACTAAAACAGTAGAAACACTTTAAATTTTTTAGGCTTTGAAGATTTCATGGAGAAGAAAGACTCAAGTAAGTGCATTGATTGAATCTCCTTGCTTTCAAAATCAAGATCATTCCTATTCCCCTCCAAAAAAACAGTGAAATCACAAAGTGAATCTGACAAACTTCAATTTGAAAAGGGGAAGTGGGATTGTCAACTGGCTATTGATTTTAAAAAGCAGAAAGCCAAGATTTTGGCTTATCAACAAAAATTGGATTCTGAGTGGAAATTAAAACAGAAAGAGCTAGACTTTCAAAAAGAGGAAAAGGAGAGGGATTGACTGGAAGAGAAACTGGAAAAGGAGAGGGAACAACTGGCCATGGAAAAAAAGATAGGTTATCAGTAGCCATGGCTTGTATTGGTAGCAGTCAAGCAGTTGAAAAAATACAGAAGATTACTTGGTTTCTTGGCATTTAAATATATTTACTTTGATAAAAATTTTAAAAATAAAAACAAAAAAATTATTTTTGATTGAAACAAAGTTTGAGACTATTCTTGAATCCACAAATAAAGAAATATTATTTATTTTTATTTAAATTTTTTTCTAGAGTATATTTTTCCACTTTTCAAGTCCTTGCAATTGCTCTGAGTTGTTTTGTTGATTTGCATATACGTGGCCATCCTTGTATGAGTGGCAGTCTCCACAGCAGGAAAATTAAAGTGCTTGTACTTATTTTCTGACAAAATAATTTTAACCACACCTTTTTATTTGAAATAAATACCAAAACCCAAGTCAGGAAAAACCAAATTGTCCATCAAATACTTGGTATTCTTCCTCATTGTCAATAATTTTTTGATTTGATTTTTTTGTTGAAACCACCAGTAAAAATTAAGAGGAAGATATGTAACCTTTGTCAATGTGGGGAAAATTGTAGAAGGAGTGTGAAGTGAAGGTGATGTGGGGGGCAAAGTCAAAAGAAGTGAGGCAGGATCCAAATTCCAATGAAGAGAAGGAGGGGATATTGTAGTTCACGGTTGGATTCAAATGCAATTCTGGCTAATTTTCAAAACATTTTGCCTAAAATGTGTGAGACCTTGTCAGAACCAAGGTTAAAAAAACAAAAATCTTGAGGGGAAGATTGAATGGAAGATTTTGTCAAATTCAATCCAAATAGTTAGTAAGGGTGCATCAATTTTTGCCATCCAATTGCCCACATTTTTCCACACCAAGATCTTGAGGGACCAACAGTGCTGAAAAATGGTTTGGATTGGCAAAGGAAAGTGGTGACTAATTTGATGTCCTTCTTCTCTTGCTCAGAGAGTTTTTTCAAAGGGAAAAACTAAATTATTGCAACCAGAGACTTGTGATCAGATTCATCATGAACAATAACTTTCCAAGAGCTGAAGAAATATAATTTTTTAATCCTCTTTTTGGCTTGGTCAAACTCTTTGGGGAATGGCTTTTGATTGGTGACCATGGCAGGATACAGATCCAATGTTTTTAACATTTTTTAGACCACACAACCTTTTCATCAATCCCCTCCTCTTCCACTTCCAAAGAGACTTTGGAATCTCTCTCTTGAGTCCTCTTTTGCAGAAAAGCCCTATTCTTTCCACCTCTCTGTATTTTTGGCAAATCATCTCCTATCTTTCTCCCTCCCATCCACATGCTAAAATGGGGGTTAGGATCAATAAAGGACTCAATTCATTGTGTAACATTTTGAGTTTAGTGGAGAAGAACGGGTGGTCAAGAAAAAGGGCGTATGTGGAAAGAACAAGGGGTCAAATGGTGGGTTGAATTGCATGGAATAAAAAAGAAATCTTTAGTCATTTTATAATCAAGGTTGATGATCAATAAACATAGAAAAAAAATACAAGTCAATTATCCAACCAAAAAAAAAAACAGGTCAGTGTTTCATAGAATAAAGAGGTAGAGGAGGAGGAGGAGGGAATAGCAATTGGAACAGTTGGTAACATTGATTTATTGTCAAACTCAGGAAGGATTGAGGTTCTCTGATTGTATCAATTAATCAGACAGCTACAGATCCATCAATGGGAAAGAGGAGGAGGAATGGAATAATTAGCCACCATTTGATTGAGGAGAAAGTGGTGGAGAAGGGGGGACTAACCTGGGGAGACTGGGGATGATCAACTGATTGGTTGGGGTTTGATTGTTTTGAAGTTGTCATTGGATTGATCAATTGATTGTTCAGGGATCACCAATCAATTGATTGGCAGTTGGAGGGGCAATTGATTATATGAGGAGCAGGGGGGGGGGAAGCACCAGTTTTTTCAATTGATTGATTGTTTGGGGGTTGGTCATTGGATTGAAAATTTGTTTCTTCAGGGATCACCAATCAATTTATCAGAAGTTGGACAGGGGATTGATTGAAGGAGTAGGAGGGGGGGGGCACACCGGGTGTTTTGATCAATTGATAATTTGGCGGTCAGATTGGATTGATGATTTTTTTCTTCAGGGATCACCAATCAATGAATTGGCAGTTGGATGGGGGATCAATTGGATGAGGAGGAGGGGGGGGGGATATAACAGGTGTATTGATCAATTTTTCCTTTGGAAGTTGGTCATTGGATCAATCCATTGTTTCTTCAGGGATCACCAATCAATCAATTGATTGGCAGCTGGAGGGGTGATCAATCAATCAGCTAGAAAGGGGAGGATGAGAAGGATTGATGGGGAGGGGGGAAACATATCTGTCCTTTTGATCAATTGATTGTTTTCAATTTGAAAAGTGGTTTCTTTGGGGTTTGTGGATGCAATCAAGGTATTGATTGGATAAAGGTTTTCTAATTGGATTAATTGATGGATGAGCAAACAATTGGTCAATGAGAAAGGGGGAGGAGGAGGAGGAGGGGGGGGGGGGGGGGAGGGGACTTACAGTCTTTATTGATTGATCAATTGGGAGCAGGAGGAGGCAGAGGACCAGGGGGGGAATTTGATTGGTGAGATGGAGGAGGTGGGTGAGGTGGTTTGGAAGGATTGGAATGGTAGGTTGGTGTGGAGGAGGAAGGAGTGAACCAGTGAGTGAGTGGGGTGTGGTGGGTTGTTTGGTGAGTGGTGAGTTATGAGGTGGAGGTTTTGTTTTTGTTTTGTCTAAATCCACCAAAAAAAAAAAAAAAAAAAAAAAAAAAAAATGAAGCATGTAAGCCTAGGATTCTTGGTGGGAAAAGAAAAAGTGCTCTGATTTGAATTTTCACCTATTTTAAAACCAAATTTTACTCATCAAAGTGAGCAAGCATGAGGGGTAGAATCCACTCTCTCATGGAAGAAGATGAGGGACAAGATGAGACAGGGATGACTTAAGGAGGATCTGGAATATCTTCTTCAAAAATTTCATCCCATCCATCTTTGATGTTGTCCAGAATGTTGTGAAGGATTGCATAACTGAAAATTCAGTTGATGAGGATCTTAATGTCTTTGGGATTTTGAAGCTGGTTTTGCATTTCCCATAAGCTGGCCCATCTTCCTTTCAGCACACCTATTGCATGTTCAATCCAAATGTGTGATTGAGAAAGATGAAAGTTGAAAGTTTTTTTTGTAGATCATTGGTAGAAAAATTCTAATAAGCTGGAAAAACATATTTCCCTGTAGAATGAGCTGAATTGGCCAGAAGTTATTGATCTTGGTCAAAGTAGTTCTCTGGTTTTTGGGCAATCTGCATCCAATTGAAAACATATGAACCATGAAAAAAACCTGGAAGGCCAGCATGGAGGGATATGAACTTATTGTTATCACAAACAAGTTTTAGTGCCACAGAGTATCTATAAAAACAGATAAAACATATTTGGTCAGTGTTTTATCAAATATTTTATCAAAGTCTTTGGAAAAGAAATGAATCAATTGCCTTTTTTTCCAATCAAACTAGTGGTTGCCATCTAGCTTGGGTTTTTGACTCAAGGGGATAGTGGTTCCATCCAAAAAACAAATACAACCAGGAAAGCCTTCAGTATTCATAACTTGAGATATCTCCTTGCATTCTTCTTTTTTTGGCCAACAAAGGACTGAGAAACAGAAAGATAGTATAGAAATCATGATTCTTTTGGGGTGTAATTCAATGGTTCCATAACCAACTGAGAAAAAATTTATAATTGATGAATCACTGCTCCATTTCCATTTGATCCAAATCTAAAAAGAGCAATTTCCAGTTTGATAGCTGGATTGTATTGAGGATTCCAAGAATTGTGCTGGAAGATGTGGTGGCCTTCAATCATCTCCAAAATTTTCATGAATGAAGGCAATAGAGTTTGGAACAGTTGCTGGAAGCTTGAGTCAGGGAGGAGATGAAGCTTTTTCCTTTCATACATAGGTTTTTAGAGAGTCTGTCTTCTTGGAACCATGTATTGCTTTTGCAATACAAAATTCAAAGCTAACCAAGTTGATTCCAAATTGGAGTCTGAATCAGAGTCAAATAGTAAAAAAAGTTCAGTCAGAATTTTTGCTTTTTCAACTTGCTGCCAGGAAGTTTAATAGGATATGTTGAGAAAGATGGTGATGTGATGTGGGGTGATGAGATGACAATGGGATGTGTGTGAAGCAATGGAGATTTAAATTGATGGAGATGTAAAGTGATGGAGATGTGAAGCAACAGAGATGAGATGTGTGTGATGCAATTGAGATGGGATTGGTATGGATTTGCTGAGGTGGAGGTGTGGATGGGTGTTTTGCATGCAATGGATGGTGAATGGATGATGGTCCATAAAGGGCGGGTCTGATGTTTGAAATATTCCATTTCCATGAAACAAACCATTTTGAAATACACCAGTTAGGGTGTATGCGTTCTGGTAAATCAAACCATATCTGCTGCCATCAGACTCAATTTTATAGTATAAATATAATCCCAATCATAAAACTAACCTCAGAAATGAATTCTGCACCCAAAATAACCCATAGTCAACCAGCCAAACTTCCCCTATATCTCTCATGGTTTAGAAGATCCAGCCAAAATCAATTTTGGACAGCTCATATCACACCCAGGTATCAAAAAACAGTGAAAGGCCATATGGGTGTACTTGGAATCCTAATTGAATACAAGTGACATCTTACCACAACCACTTGGACCAAACATACAACCAATCACTGAACCAATGGCTATCCAACCCATATACATACTTAATATATATCAATATATGTAGGCAGTAACACATAGAACCAAACAACCTACCAGTACAAGGCACCACAGAAATACCCAGCAATATATGCAGGCGGTCTGGACCATGTGTAACCAAAACACCACCAGTAAAAGGCACCACAGTATTACCAAGCAATATATGGAGGAAATCTGGGCCATGTGTAACCAAAAAAACACCAGTACAAGGCACCACAGAACTATGCAGAAATATATGCAGGCAGTCTGGACCATGTGTAACCAAACAACCACCAGTACAAGGCACCACAGAACTACCCAGAAATATATGCAGGCAGTCTGGACCATGTGTAACCAAACAACCACCAGTACAAGGCACCATAGAAATACCCAGCAATATATTCAGGCAGTCTGGACCATGTGTAACCAAAAAAACCAGCAGTACAATGCATCACAGAACTTCCCAGAAATATATGCAGGAAGCTAGGACCATGAAGACCCAAACAACCCACCAGTACAAGTTCAAAACAGCACAAACTCAACCCAGCACTACACAGCAACATATGTAGTCAGGAACATGTGATACCAAACAAAACACCAGTACTAAGCCACCTAAAATCTTTGGGGTACTATATGCAAGGCTTTGCATGCATTAAAACCCTGTACAAACTTTTCCCAACCAGCAGAAACGACTCATTTAACTGTAAAAGCTTTTTCCCAACCATCAGAAATGTCTCATGTAACTGTAAAACCTTTTTCCAACCAGCAGAGATGCCTCATGTAACTGTGTCTCAATGTTCCTCACCAGAACAGGGGGAGCCTCAGGGGGAAGGCTTGAGCACCCCTGGGGGAAGAATTTTTCTATTTAAGGAGGGCCTCTCTGCCATATCCAGGTTCTATCCACCACTCACATCATCCACCACAATCCCATCATCCACCACAATCCCATCATCCCCCACACACCCACACACACACATCCCACTAATCATCACACACATCCTGCTAATCATCACACACATCCCTCTAATCATCACACACATCCCACTCATCATCAACCAATTACCACCCAACCATCTGTGGTCCTACCCAGATATATATAAAAGAGATTATCAGTGTACCAATAAATAAGTAAAAAAGGAAAAGAAATAAAAGAACAATTTTATAACCTCATAAACCATTGAAACCAACCCATTAGGTGCTTCAAATAAGGGTTCTTCTGTGACCTGAACTATTCAGCAAAAAATCAAGGAAAACCACCCATCAATAAACAATTAACCCTTACAAAGAAAGAGAGCACAGCAAAAAAGGGACTACCAAACTTTTTTTCCTCTAACCAGCTCCCTGCAGGTAAACTCATCCCTGGTTCCTCTCCTGAACTACCCCTTTGATAAAACCCTTGAACACTTTAAACAATTGGGGTATTGTTTAAGATCACACATATCTGATCAGCCACTAACCACTAACCCAATACATCTGGTACATTCTTCAACAACCCTAACCATAACAATTGATAACTAATCTAAGTCTGATCTGAGACCTATTTTAAGTCTCAAATAAAACATCCATTAATTTAAATAAAAATCATTGTGCAGACTTACTATAGTACTAGAAGGGCAGGCAATTCAAAAACACTCTTAGTTTTACTAATAATCTAAAGGAGTAGAAGTAAAAATGAATTCACCTTCAAGGACTGCAAGCAAGCTATTTTCTACATTATTTATATAATCCCACAGGAGTCTCTAAAGCGTATTTCAGAGACCTGCCATTAAAAATGGAGGGTTTGGTCAAAGAAATTGCAGGTTTTCTAACTCTGACAAGCCCTTTTAAATATAGCTTAAAATGCATGAATTTCTGTGAAAAAATTCAGACATGATGAGAGATTAGAATTATTGCATCAAAAACCCTTATTAAGGTTTTTATAAAAAATCAATTGTACAATTCATAGATATTAGGACTGAGGAAGAATTAAATAACTGCAAATAATCTTTCACCTCATTTTTCCACCAGAAAAATTATCTCAAGCTTCAGTGATCTCCTGAAAACATTTTTAAAATAAAATCCATCACAAGCTCCCTATCAAAAAAACTTCTTGAAAAGGTTCTGCCAATTAAATCAGGCAATTCATAAAAATTTAGCCATGAAAAGGAGGAAATGGAATTCAAAGCATTTTCAAATTTTTTTAAACTAGAAAAAATAAATAAAGCTGCATGAAATTCCACAAAAAATTTAATTAAATATAAGGAATCAGATTCATACATAAGAACTCCCAGGCATAATTTTTTTCACAAATTGAATCATAAAAGTAGAATTTTTCCAGAAAGAAAGGAGGAAATGCATTGAAAGGAATAATTGCCTTTTTCAAACCAGAAAAACCAGATCAATCTTCAGGGGCTTAATTTAGATTATGATGCAGGATAAGCACTGATAAGCATCTTTAGAACCCAAAAAAACCATCCTTTTCCTCATTTTATATCCTTTTCTTGAAAAGATCAAATGAAAATTACAGTTTCTATACATTTTTTCAGCTTTTTACTCACCAGAAGAAGGGTGATGTTAAATTCACAGCTCCAACCATGTGGTAGTTGTGTAGGGCCCTCCATGGCTCAAATGAGCCGTGGGGGCCCATAGACGACTACAAAGGGCCGTTTCAAACACACGCAACCCCAGGGGGGTTGTGTAGAAGCCGTGTAACCCCCAAACATGACAAATTTGAGCCGTGGACCCCTGTACAAGGCTTAAAATCTCCATGTTTGGGGGTGCACAACCCCCCGGAAGTCATGCCAGAATTTTGGGCACCCCCTGGACCACAATTGGGTTCTGTCAACCCAAATTTGGGATCAATGCATACTTTTTGGGACTTTTGTTCCACACCTAGCAATCCCAAAGAGACTTTAACATGAAACCAAAGTGAAATTAAAGTGAAAATTGAAATCATATAAAATTCTGCAAAAAATTCTTTCTCAACTCAAAAGTGAGAAAACTTTGTTTGTTCAATTGAAAGTTGGATTGAATACTGAAGTATACCATTGCATTTTTTTGCATGGGAACAGTGACCAGTCCTCCTTCTTCTGAAATGTCTGCGTGGAAGGTCTACATTGATAGTGCCATCAACAAAGCTTTGGAAAAATAAAAAAAAGGATTTGGGTAATGAAACATTGGAAGCCCCAATTGAATCCTCATCAAGGGTGACAATGGAGGAACAAAATTTTTCACATTGGGATATGATCTCTGGTTGTGAGTAACATTTTATGTTACTGGTCTTTGCCAAATTTAATTTGATTGAAACTGATGGAGTGCATGCCATCAATATAACTATGTAACTATGACAGATCCACTTGACCCACCTCCTGTGAGATCTTTTCCTACTAGGAAAGAGGCACAAAACCATTGTCAAACATGGGCAATGAAGCATGGTTACGCTTTAACAGTTTTCAAATCAAAGTGTGACCAATATGTGGATTTAGCCTGTGATAGACATGGTTCCTATTCAGGAAAACTTCTTACCAAACAGTCTAGACAAACTCACACAAGGAAGGTTGGGTGCAAGTTTTTAATCCATGCAAGTCGCACAAAGGCAGACTCCTTGTGGCAAATCTCCTATAAAGAAACGCAACGTAACCATCAACCATCTGAAAATCCCTCTGTGCATCCTCAACTGAGGAGAATCTCTGGGAAAGCCTTGGATTTACTTAAGGAAGGCGTGAAAGATGGGCTCAATACGTTACAAATTAAGATAAAATTGAGCAAGATTGATGGGCAGAATTATGTTGATGACCAAACAATCTATAACACTAAGCGGAAGGTAACGCTTGCAGAAATAAAGGGTAAAAGTGTTATGGAGTTACTCTATGAACAGCTTGAAGAAACAATTTGGATTCACCGGTCAAAGTTCAATGGAGAGGGTCACTTGGAGGACCTGTACTTAGCACATCCTGAGGCAGTAAAACTTTCAAAAAAATTCCATCATATTGCTATTTTGGATTGTACTTATAAGAAAAAAAAGTACAAAAACCCACTATTGCATGTTTGAGGAATGAAAGCCAATCAGAAAACTTTCACAAAAGCTCTTTTTTTTTATAACAAAAGAAAGGTTTGAGTTCTACATTTGGTCTGTAATTGCATTTAAGGAGGTGGCTTATGATCCTGAGAGACTTCCAAAAGCCTTTGTGACAGACTGTGAAAAAGCTCTGATTTGTGCTATTGAATCTAGTTTCCCTGAGTCATCAAGCCAATGTTGCACTTGGCACTTGTCTAAAAACATAAAAGCAAACTTTAAAGCGCGCTTTTTTAATGATGTTGAAGGATTGAAAAGCTTTATGACTCTGTGGGCAAAGTATGGGGCCTCAAAGACCAAGGAGGAGGCGGAGGTCAATGATGCAGAACTCAGAGTAGGTCCAAATCACTGCTTCTTATTCTTCCTAGTTTTTGGTCCTGACCTTTTGAATTGTATAGTGTTTCTTGAAAGACTATGAGGATGTACTTGAGTATATGGAAAATAAAATTTTCCATATCAAAGAGACATTTGTAACAGCGTGGACTTGTATAAACCCAGATTTTGGAAAAAAAACAACATCTTGGGTTGAAGGGGCCCATGCAAATCTCAAACAATTCCTTGCAAACTATTTGGCAAACCTATTGGATGTTTGGAAAAGCCTTGACAGAACAGTTTTGAATCAAATTAAGTTGGTTCATGCATCACTTTATAACTCTCCAATTAAGTTAGGGACAGTTATTCCACCTGAACTGTTACCATTGGGTTACAAATTGTCTTTAGAGGCAATTCATCTTATTAGGAAACAATTTGAGAAATTCAAACGTGATCATGATGGAAAAGTGTGCACCAATTCATATTTCAAGACTATGGGTTTGCCCTGTTCCCACCAAATAGGTGACCGTCTAGCATTCAGAGGATACATTGTAGCCAAAGATTTTCATCCTCAGTGGAGGTTGGAGTATGACCCTTGCAGTTCTAGTTCTGTAAGTTGGCTTAAGTTGGATTGTTCAAATCACTTTGTGATTAATACTTTTTGATTAATGCTTTTTGATTAATGCTTTTTGATTAATGAATCCTAATTCACTAATGATCGATCCTTTTGAATTTTTCAAGTGCAATGTTGATGAAATGCTAAGCATTCCTCAGTTATGTGAAAAAGTCAATGCAATGATCTTGGAATCTCCAGATCATGAGCAAAGCAAACTATTGAAGTATATCATTCAGAAGATTATGAAATATCAATCAAAGCCAAGACTTGAACCTAAAGTCTTACAATCAAGTAAGGGCAGGCCAAAATTGACAGATACGCGGCAAGAACCATCTTGCTTTGAGCATGTTGAAAAACAACTCAAGGGGGAAAAAAGGACTAGAAGGGCTCCAAATAATAAAAGACAAAAGATGTTAAGTATTTTCTTTTGGGATATGTTCATTTTTTTGGTTTAATGAACTTCTTGGGTGAGGTTTGGGATTGAATTGGAGATGGGAATTGTGGATTGAGAGTCATTGCTAAATCTCTTGGTTATGAAGAACATGGTTGGTTTAAAGCTGGGAAGGAAATGATTGAAACATTAAAGAAACATAAAGCATGCTACATTAAGATGCTTGGTGGTGCAAAGGACGTTGAAAAGATTAAAAAAAGACTTGATGTTGAAGAAATCAATGAAAAGATATCCTCCTCAAAATGGCTGGCTAAATTAGATATGGGAAAAATCATAGAAGACACATATTCCAGACCTATATTTTTCATTTCATTGGAGTCATGTGATAATTATACTCCAATGAAGATGGTGTTACTGATCAATCAGATCCAATTTCCATTTCCTTTGTAAAAATTAGCCACTGGGTTCTGTTAGTACTTGAGGGAGAAATGATTCCAATCCCACCCATTGTAGCAAAACCATGTTCCTTGATTTCTAAAAAAGCCTCTGGTTGGGTTGATAATCCCAAAGATCAACTGCAAATCTATTCTGCATTTTAATATATTTTGACTTTGTTTCATCATTGGGTTTCATATAAATTGTAATTCTAATGCAGCTAACAAGTTCTATTAATATAAAGGGTTATCACATTTTGAACATCATTATTTTGAGTGTTTTGAGTTAAAATCATTATATTGAGTGTTTTGAATGAGAGTTTAATGGTAAGTCAGTTTGCCTTGTGTTGGGCTGATTCCATCACAAGCTTAACTTATTTTAAGCTTTGGATGGGATCAGCTTAACAAAAGTTGAACTTGTTTTTTTTTGGTGTTTTTACTTTGGGGCTGGTCAAAAGACTTGTATTTTTTTGGACACTTTTACTTTAGGGCTGGTCAAAAGACTTCTTTAATTTTTGGGCCCTTTTAATTTGAGGCTAGCCAAGTTGAACTTATTTTAAGGCTTGTCAAGTTACTTGTATTTTTTTGGTGTTTTAAGTTTAGGGCTAGTCCAGTGACTTGTGTTTTTTTAGGTCTTTTTACTTTAGGGCTAGTCCATGGGATAGTACCAGTTTTTTTTTGTTTTTTTTTTGTTTATTTTTTGTTTATTTTTTGTTTATTTTTTGTTTATTTTTTGTTTATTTTTTGTTTATTTTTTGTTTATTTTTTGTTTATTTTTTGTTTATTTATTTTATTGGTTTTTGTTTAACCAAAAAATGAACATTCTTTGATTTTTTGGTTGATTTCTGTTTTTTTGGAAGTTTTATTTAGTTTATGGGTTATGTTAGTACCCTCTCATTCCTTTTTTTTGTTTTTTGTTTTTTTGGCTCACTGCGGTCCGGTGGCGTGTGGAATCCCACATGCTTGAAGACCAGGCTGGGTTGGCCGCGCGACTCTTTGAGCCATGCGGGGTTGTACACGGCTTGGATTGGACCGTGTGGCAAGCCACATGGCCCCTTTTGAACCATGTGCACAGCTCAATGAGCCATGAATTTAAAATTTCCCCCAGAAGAATCACCTCATTTATCTGGATATTCATTTAAACTAAAATTAGTTCAAGAGGTACAGAGACCTTCTCCAAGGAGCCTTGAGCATCCCTTAGAGCAGAATTTTTCTAAGCAAAAGGCAAGGCCTTTGCCTATCCCAATTTTTACCATTAAAAAAATCTGTGGCATGTGCCTATTAAACCACTTAAAATTATCAGAATATAATTGAAACAATTATCATAAAACAGTAAATCATTAAAATTTTGAAGGAGGATAATTATTTATGACTGTAGAATCTATAGGTGCACTTGAATAAGGTACCTTGATATATTAGTTTATACAGAATTAAATTGAAGTAAAAAAATATTATTAAATAAGGAAAATTTCTGAAAAGGAAGAGAAAAACAAGAAAGGATAAAAAAATTTGCTGAAACCAGCTTCCTTTGATTTAAGCAAACATTAGGTGCACTTCTGTTTCAATACTTCCAGAAAATTATTTAACTTTTTCATTGGTGAATTTTGAGTTGTAAAATATTTGTTAAGAAACTGTTTGAAGATTGAATTTAACCTAATCAGAATCACCATGACAAAAAAGGCTGCACCTTCTGGCAGGTGTACCACCTGGAACTTGTTTTGGTTTGGTTTTGACTCTGAGAAAAATTGGTTTCCAACTTGAGTGGAAACCTGGGAAAAGTTGTTTGTATTGTTTCTTGAATATTCCAAATAATTCTAGTGCATGCATGGAATATAGAAGATTTGGAATTATAGGTAATTTAAATTTCATGTAATGAATAATTTTGTGTATACAATCAATAAAATAATATTCATTTTCATTATTTATGAGATTTAATCAAATGAGAGTGGTTGCCATCAAATTTTCCTGATAATTAAGGGTTTCATCAATTCAATTTTCAAGAAGGAAAATAGCCTACTTTGATAATAAAATATTTTATCATTCTTTTGGATACACATGTTTTTTTGGTAATTTTAGTGCTTTGGTAAATTTTTGGTGGAATAATTCAATTTTTGATCTCTTTTTTTCTTTGTTTTTATTAATTTTTTTTCCTGTTAATAATTATATTTTGAATTGATTGATTTTTATTTGATTGATTTAATTTTACATGTTTGACTTATATTTCAATCCAGCTACATCTTTTTATGTTATTATTTTTGTATTATTTGTGATTTATTTATTTTGAATTTTTTCAGGTTTTTGATTTAAGCTTATTAATTTTATTTATTATTATTTTTAATTTTTAATTTTTAATTTTTTAGTGCATTATTTTTCAAAAAAGCCTTACCCTTAAACAAATATATGTGTATTTTACATCCCTGTCATGATCTGTACACACTGGAATTTTCTTGAAGACAGGTATTTCACAAATTTTTTATTTGTAAATTTACAAAACCAGATTCTTGTAAATTATATTCCAAAAACTTTACAAAGAATTTGAAGTTGATGATGAGATTCAAAAATTGATTCGAAAATCAACAAGAAATCAAAAAACAAAAAAAAACCGATTTAATAAAAAATTTAAGCTCTTTAATTTTTTTTTGGTATTTTTTGGACGTATTCTTGACCGCAAAAAATTGGATCCAACATGAAAAAAATTCAAAATAACTCATCCTTTTCAATATTTTTTTCAATATCAGGAATTAAATTTTCTTTCTTTTCATGTATTTAGAATATCATTAAAAGATTGAAAGAAAAAATTATTTTTAATCTTGATCAAAGGTTTTACCCCATAAAATATTGATCACCACAAAGATAATTTCAAATAAAAGGGGTGGTCTGCATTTTGACATATTGTTTTTGTTACATTAAAATAAAAAAATAAAAATATTGAAGTAAAAAATAATTCTCTTTTCAGCAAAATCCTGAAAGGGCTCTATCTTATAAAAAGATTAGTATTGAAACTGTTTTTTATAAATTTTTTTGTTCTTTTTTTCTTGGAAATATCAAAAAAAAAAAAAAAAAAAAAGTGCAAGGAGGCCCAGTACCTAAATAATCTTTTGAAAATTTCCAGGGGCTCTTAAAAAATAGTTCCTTTTCTATTATTCTTGTTTTTTTTCTGAATTTTTGTTGAATTTATTTTGCTTTGATTGTTTTTGCAGTTCTTAAAATTGCTTTCAACCCTATTTTATTTTTATTTTAATTGTGAATTTTTGAGAACAATGAAAGTTATTTTGTATTTTGAAGGCTTATTCTGGTGAAAAGTGAAACCTTTTTTAGAATGTTGATGTTGCTCCTCAAACACTAGCTCATCCTCACTAAAAACGGTGCTTTTGAAACACCATCAACCATTCAATTTTTTACTACTCAGTTCACTAGTGTGCGCTCCCATATAGTAGGGAAGGACCAAGAATTTTAGCTGGAAGAACCAAAGGTGGTCCAGGGTTTTTTTGAGTTTTTTTTGAGATTTTATTGATTTTTGGGTTTTTTTAAATTTTTTTTGGATTTTTTCTTTTTTTTTGGTCTGGCATGGTGGAAACATTAGCCTCAGTTGTCTGTCATACCAGATGGCTAGACATTTTTTTTTGGTATGGCATGGTGGACAACTTAGCCTAAGTCTTCCATAATACCAGACAGCTTCAGTTATATATATATATATATATATATTTTGGTCTGAAAGGTGGATGACTTAGCCTGAGTTGTCCATCAACCAGACAGCTTGAATTTTTTTTTTGATTTTTATTTTTTTCAATTACTTTGATTTTTTTTGATTATGATGGATTACTTAAGAAAACTTAGATTTTTGATTTTGCTTCTCAAACAAGAGCTCATCCTCACTACAAACATTGTTTGTGAAACCCTATTGAAAAATTTAATTTTTGGCTAATCAGTGCACTGGTGCACATACACTCCCATATAGGAAGGCAGGACCAAGAATTTCTACTTGCAGAACCCAAATGTGGTCCAGCATTTTTTTCATTTTTTATTTTTTTATTTTTGTGATTTTATCAATTTTTTGTTTATTTTAATTTTGAGTGATTTGATTTTTTTTTGCTCTGGAATGGTGGACAAATTAGCCAAATTCCTCCAAAATGCCAGAGAGAACTTGGATTTTCTTATCCTCTTTATTTATTAATTTTTATTTTCTTTTCTTTTCTTTTATTTTTTTTTTTTTTTGAATATGTTGTTTTTTTAATTTTAATTTCTTTTTTTTTTTTGGTTTCCCCCCCATCAAAATGGTGGAAGACTTTGGCTAAGTTTTCCACCTCCCTCCAGGAATTCTTTGAATGCCTCCCTTATGGGCATGGGGAGGCAGGCAGGGGTCATTTTTGCCACGCAAAACTGCCAGGTTGATGGAAAAATTTGGCCAAGTTGTTTATTTTTCTCAAAATAAGAGGATTCACACAAATAAGGGGGAAAAAATCATAGAAAATGGATAATAAAAAAAAGAAAAAGAAAAAAGAAATAGAAGAAAAAGAAATAGAAAGAAAAAAGAAAAAAAAAAGAATAAAAAGAAAAAAAAGAAAAAAAAGAAGAAAAAGAAAAAAAGAATAAAAAAGAAAAAAAAGAAAAAAAAGAAAAAAAAGAAAAAAAAGAAAAAAAAGAAAAAAAAGAAAAAAAAGAAAAAAAAGAAAAAAAAAAGAAAAAAAAGAAAAAAAATCTAAAAAAATCCAAATGACCTTGGGGAGTTGGATAGATTAGATTATCCAACACATCAATAGAGGAAAAAAAGATCAAAATAAAAATAAAAATAAAAATAAAAAAAAATATTCCAAAAAACCAAAAAAAACCATAAAACTAAAAAAATTACAAAAATTACAAAAAATTACAAAAAATCACAAAAAATCCACAACAAAAAAGGGAAAAAAAATCAAAACAATCCTAAAACATATTTGGGTTCTGTGCACTGAAATTCTTAGTCCTTCCCTACTTTATGAGAGTGCAGACAAGTGCACTGTGTATCAAAAAGTTAATGTTTCAGGGTCTTTTGAAAACAAGGTTTGTAGATAGGATGAGCTTGTGTTTGAGGAGAAAAATCAAAATTCCAACATGAGTTTTTTAAGTCTTCAACCCAAGTTCAAAAATAAAAAAAAGAAGAAAAGGAAAGGAAAGGAAAGGAAAGAAAAATACAAAATAAAAAAAAGGGTGTTGGGTTTTTCATGCCCCTAAACCTGGAAATCACTCGGTTAGGATGTCCCCAAAACGTCCCCTGAAGTCCTTAATGCACGCGGCAAACCTGGAAAAAACACAGTTGTTTGGGGTTGTCAAAAAAAGGAAACTAGGGAATAGGAGGGCATCTCAAACCGCTGTAGAATAAATATGAAGAATTTTGGCCATTGTTAAGCCTTCAAAATTGCCCTCAAAAAACTGAAAAAAAGACAATCCACGTTTTAAGAATCCAAACAGTGCTAGGCTGTGGCAGTTCTGTGGAGGGGAAAGGTGCTGTTTTAGGCTGCCCTCCTGAGTGTTACAAAAATATTTAAATGTAACTGAGATCAAGTTCCAGAACCTGGTAAATGAGGAATCAAGGAGTAGAGGATAAAGATGATAATAGTTTGGTAGCAATGGAACAGCACTATCTGAGACAAGATTATGCAGGGAAAAACTTGAACAAAAGAAGTTAAAGTTCTCTTAGAGTTCAAAGAACAAAAAGCTGTTGTATTTAAACAACACCCACAAGCTAATAACTCTGGTCGTCAGCAGAAGATTGGGGATGATCAACTCAAACCCAAGCAACCTCCAGGTTCTCAATGAACCTGCCCAACTCTCCGCAATCAAGCGCTTGAAGGGTACCAGATAATTGAGGGTGGCTGTACAAGACAAAGCACAATGTTTAAGAAGCTCCAAAGCAAACAGTAACTGATTTTGAAGCAAGGATAACCTCAAAACTTCTCGAGGAACTCAAGAATAGGCCTGCAGAATGCAACTCCAAAGAAAATAAAGGGAGGTATAACACTCCAGGTCTTAAGCTTAATAAGACCTCTTCAATCAATTGTGATTGGCTCCAGAAAGGTGATCAGGTATCAGGACCAGTATGGTCAGACAAAGGGATCAAGGAGTGGTATAAAACAGTCAAAAATTCCAACAGCCAGAATTTTCCTTCAGCCAGCAAGGCTATTGGTTGGTGATAAGGATCAGGCCACAGAGGGGCAAAGACTTAGGGTCAAAATGGATCAGGGGGCAATCAGAGATATACCCAGGATAAGGATCAGGATTCAATTTCTTGATAATGGGGGGGACACAAGCACACACCCCTTATGGATCAATTTCTATGATGATGATGATGATGATCTGAAAAAAGCAGGGGAGAGCCCCTCCTTTTATAGACCAGAGGCCTATAGACTATTTACAAGAGAGATTTACAAATGGGAACGGAATTTTTTTTTTTAAGGATCAAGATCATGAGAAAACAAAAGAAAAAAAGAAACAAACGGGTACTTGGAGAAAAAAAGAAACCCAAAGAGGGACGCCCGCAGGCATCCTGATGGGCCCGGGAGTCTGCCAAGGCTGCGGATGACCGCCGGCAGGTGTCCCACGGGCATGGGCGACTGCCGAGCCCACGGACAACCGCCGGCAGGTGTCCGACGGGCCCCGGCAACGTAAGAGACCCGCGGACAACCACGAGCTAGGAGGGGAGGGAGAGTTTTGATGGAGGTCCAGGTGACGCAGGAGATGATATGGATCGAAGGGAAGGCCTCGGACAAGGGTTGTTTGATGCCGATCCCGTTCTGGACCAAGACCACCGCAGGAGGATGAGGATGATTGATGGTAGGAGCTAGGAATGGGGCCAGGAGGGCAGAGGTAGGCTCGAGATTGGGAAGACATTGATAGATTGGATGGTGAGACCGTGGGATTGGATGGGATAGTAGAGTGATCGAGCAATGGCCGTGACCCTACAACGCTGAGATTGTTTGAGGACGTAGGTGTAGAGAGCACCATGGTCGAGAAGGTGGCATTCCAGAGGTTCTTAGTCCATCAAATGAGTTGGATGTGATCAATGGCCTTGGCGGTACCTTTGCCGGCCTTGAGGAGTTTTTGGAGTAAGGATACAAGTTCTCTACCAGACCGTAGCCTCTGATTGCAAGCGGGACCAAGGAGTGGGGTACAATCGGAGGAGAGTAAACCTTTGACAAATCAATTACAAGGACCAAGGTGGGATTCATGGTGGGGACAAACAATAGAATATAGGGAGAATCCTTCACCCTTGTAGAGACCAAAGACGATTAAATCCTGTGGGCCATGGAGGAGGATGGGAGCGATGGCAATGGTTTTTTTTTTTTTTTTTTTTTTGATAATGATACCTATGAATGATGATAAGGAAAACATTGAAATCTCCGCACTGGCCAGGGTGTCCAGGATGAGGCACCACAACGTCTCAAATCTTTTCAAATTTTTAATCTTTTTTCTTTGATTATTCTGAGAAATCTGAAGAGGAAAAAAAGTTTCCAACTATGGCAGGCAATTCAATTATAATTTTTCCAGAATTTTAGTACTTCACTTTCCCGCCAGAAAATGGGATTTACATAAAAAATGAGACATTATTTTCAATTCTTTTTTTTTGTTATTTTTCCATGAGATTTTCCTAATTTTCAATTTGCATTATTTTAGTGATAATTTCAAAGGGCCCAAGAAAATTATCCAGGGATTTTTTGTGGCTTATTTTTTCCCAAAGAGTTCATAATTGAAAGCACAAAAGTTGTGTTTTTTGATCTAAATCAATGAGTAAAAAAAATTATGAAAAATTGAGAAAAAAAAACAGACAAATGCTTCAATCAAGATCAATTTGTACTGCTTTATTATTTTTAATACCAGGAAAAAAAATCTTCAAACCAAGTTCCAAGTTATTATGAATCAAATCTTCCCATTTTTGTGATTCCTTGCTAGCAAAAGCCTTCCAAGGGGGATCTAATTGGGGAGCTGGCCACAGTTCAGGATTATAGTGGAAAGAAACTATGTGATAAAAATCTCCCAAAATAATTAAAGATATGGGAGATGTTTGAGAATTGGCAGTTCAAGGTTAATTGAGGGGCAAATAAGTTGATGGCATAAACTTAGATAAAAGTACCACTGGCCATTTGTAGGTATATGCAAGCATGAAAACATGGAAAGGGAATTTCATCCAGTAAATCTGAGGGGAACTTCCAGAATTTTAGCTGATATGTTTTCTTGCTTTGTCAAAATTTTCATCCCAGACTTGATCCATGAAGTTTTTATCCTTGAAGATAGAATTTTATTCCATTTCCTTGAACATTTACTGACGTATTGAGCTCCAATCTTCAGATTTACAGCACAAATTGAATGCTACTGATCAAAACAAACAGTTCCCATCACCCATCACATCTTTAAAATGTGAAATTTGTGGTATGGCTGTCCTTGGGAAAATGAAATTTTTGTATTGATACTAAGGAAAAAGAGATGAGTATTATTTAAGATGAAATGAAAAAAAAATTCATACTGAATTTATCAATAGCCACCACTTCAAAATCATAAGAAGATGAAAAAGACAATGTTGTGACCTTCATCCCAAAAAACAAGGGGTTAATAAGTTAAGCATAAAGCAAGATTAATTCCAAAATTTATTCACCTTTTCTATTTTAGAGGCTGTGGCTGTGGGAAAAAAGATTTGATTCCCTGGAGCCCTTTAAGAATATTCATTCCATCTTGTTGTTTTCTTCTCTTGATTCTTTTAAAAGTCCCAGCACTAAAATTCTGTGAAAAAAACTCTTATTGATGATGGGTTCTGACCTCTGAGTGAATAAAATATGAAAACCAATGGAAACTAGAAAAACAATCCTGATCCCCCCAACCAAACATGAAACTAATAAATGCCTTTATTATATCCAATTCTTCAAGATCTTCAAGTTCTCCTCCAATAAATTCCTCTTCTGTTATAAACTAATCCTGTTCACAATGCAATGTTGGCCTAATTATAAAAAAAAATCACCTCTTCCTCTGATTCCTGTTTCTTTTTACCCTTAGCCTTTTCATTGTCTTCCTTTCCTTTCCTTTTCCTCAGAGTCCAAAATTAGAGAAAACCAATTCCCAACCATATGCTGTTAAAATAAATTCAACAGAAAGGGATAAAAAACCAAAAAGAGAAAAAACTAACAATTGAATTAAACACTTAGTGCTTCCTTGGTCTTCCTCTTCTCTTAGGTACTTCAACATATTCAAACCCAGATGGATCCCTCTTAGATGAATTCTGAGGAAATTCATTGATTTTATTGGGGGCTTCTTGGGGTCTTCCACAAATTTTCATTTCTTCCTTTGATAGGGGTTCTTGAATGGGAGTTAGTTGATACTTCCCTTTTAACAGTTTCATCATTTCTCCAAGGTAAAAATTTTGTTCTCCTGGGCGCAATTTAAGGAATTCTTCAAAGAGTTCATTCTGAAACCGGGGTGTTTTGGTTGATTGGTGAAAGAGTCTGATGATTTGCAATGAATTAAAACCAACAAACTGAGATAAAAGACTCAGAAGGACGGTTGAGAAAAAGGAAGGACACCTGAATAGTGAGAGAACAACAGGATTGAAAAGCATAAGAGGTGACCAACAGAACAGGTTGATGAGATTTAGAGACAGCAGGCATTGGTAATCTTGGTAGGATTGACATGGTATAGTTGGGGGAGTTGAGTTCAAGAAGCTTGAGGTTGAGGAGCTGGGTTGTGAGTCAATCAGAGGCAACAATGATGATGAAGGAGTAACTCTCACCAGTCACAAGTTGATTGTTGAATGGTTGATGGTTGTAGTCTGGGAAGCTTGAGATGGATGGAGGTAGCTTGAGGTTGACGGAGGCAATTAGGAGGAGGAGACAAAGACAAAGACAAGGAATTGAAAAAAGGAGGAGGAAAAAAAGATGACAATGAGGAGACCACAAAAGAAGAAAGAAACAGAAAACCAGATCACAACAAAAGAAAGAGGCCCGTGGCTTGGGGTTGAAGCCCCCCCTTTACAAGTCAAATTCTGAGGATTTGGGGGGGAGGGGGGTTTTCTCTGGGGGCACAAGGATTACATAATCTGTGCTTACCCAAACCACAGTTGCAAGGTTGAAGACCGTGGACAGATGAATGACTTCAGTGAGTGAAACTTCAAGACTCCCATGACTGGAGAGAGATTCAATCATGAGTAATTTCCTGCTTCAAATTGAGGGTCAAGAATCCGCAGGAAGGCGGAGATGGCTGGTTTGCCTACCAATCTGGTCAAAAGATTGGCCAGCATGTGATCGGTGGTTGTGAGTTTGATTTTCAGGTTGCCAAGTGCTAGTTCCTCCCGTAGGCCTTTTTTTTTGAGGTCCATGTGCCTTGTCTTGGTGTTGGACCCATATTGCTTCAATTTTTCATCAATTCTCTTGTTGTCAATGAAGTGAGTGGTGAAAGGGGTTGAGATGCTGAACAAATTGCCTAGGAGATGTTTGAGCCACCTTCCCTCCAGGAAGGAGTCCAAGAGGGGGTTGAGTTTGGCTTCTGTTGAGGAGTAGGTGATGTTGCATTGTTTGAAGCTCTCTCAAGGGATGCTTGAACAAAATGAGAAGCCCAGGTACCCGGATTGGGAATTCCTGGAGGTGGGGTCCTCACCCCAGGAGGAGTTGCTATAGAATACTAGGGGCTTGGCAGAGGAGTTGTGTTTCAGGGTGAGTCGCACATTCCTGGGTATATCCAGGTCCTTTTGAGTTCTTTCCAGTGAGTCATGCCAGGTTTATTCTGAAATCTGGCAAGGCTTGAGACCAAGAAACTGAGGTCCGGGCGGGTCTGGGACGCAATGTATTTCAGGAGGCCCACTCCGGAGCGGAAGTTGATGTTGAGGCATTTGAAGTATTCAGAATCCTGGTCTGATGCTTTGGTGAGTTGAAGGTGAGGGGTTAGAGGAGTTTGGACATCTCTGGTGTCTGTAAGTCCCAGCTCTTCCAATCCATGGCCAATGTGTTTTGGTTGGCTTAGCTTGATGATGTGATTGGTCCTTTCAAATTTCATTCCCAGTATGGTGTTGGGTGCATGGCACTGGGAGTTCTTGAATTTCTCATTGAGCTTTCTTTCAAAGTTTTTGCCATCTCCCACAAGGATGAGATTTTTGACATGGAAGAATATGAAGGACTTCTTGTCCTTTGATTTTTAAAGGCAGGGGTTGCTGTTGGATTCCTCAAAGCCCATCAATTTGATCCAGCTTGTGAGAGCGTGATACAAGTTCTTAGGGGCTTGTTTCAACCCCTAGAGGCTCCTCTTCAGTCTGAGGTACTTGGACTGTCAAGCAGATCCATTGGGTGTTTTGATGATTAATTCCTCATCAATCGGGGCGTGAAGAAAGGTGGCTTTGACATTGAATTGCTTGATATCAAGATTGTCCTTCAGGGAAAGCTGGAGGATTTCCTTGAGGGGAGAAATATTGCCAGTGGGGGAAAAAGTCTCTTTGAAGTCAAGTCCATGGATTTGATTGTAGCCCTTCAGGCAAAATCTGGCTTAAAAATAAAAAATAAATAGTAAATAATAAAAAATAAAAAATAAAAAATAAAAAATAAAAAATAAAAAATAAAAAATAAAAAATAAAAAATAAAAAATAAGAAGATAAGGACATTGTTGTGACAATTGTCTTTGATTTTGAAGAACCACGTGGTCTCAAGGGGATTGATAGGTTTGGGACCATTGTAATATTCTCATACCTTGATATCCTTGCATTGGTTCAACTCTTTCTCAATTGCTTGTTTCCATTTCTTGGCTTCTTCACAGGTAATGGCCTTGAGGTACGTTTTGGGTTTGAAGTAATGGTGAAATACATAGCTTTGTGGAGGCTTGAGGCTTGCGCAATTACGTAGGGTTTGTGGAGGAGAGGGTTGAGGTTGAGCTTTGGGCACAGGAAAAGGTTGTAGTGTGTGAATTGCCAGGGGTGGATGATCCAAGATGTGCAAGTCCCCATCCTCTGGGGGACTTGAATTGGATGAGTCTGACAGGGGGTCTGGAGTCTCTCTGTATTCAGTGAAGTTCCTGTCAAGAGGAGGAGGCGGGACAGAGGATTTTGCTTTGGATGTCTCTGGATGGTTGCTTGGATCCCTAGCTTCAAAGCATTCAATTGAGAAATCTGAGTCTGGGCTTGACTCTCCGGTCCGCCCAAGCTGATCTATTGAGGATTTGTTGAATCGGACGTACTTGCTTGAGATGATGGAGCCATTGGGACAGAGGATTCTGTAGGAGCATAATTCTGGATTGTATCCAATCAGTTTTCCTTCTAGACCCTTTGGATGGAATTTGCTTCCTCTGGTTCTAAGTTGGTTGAGGTAGATGACCAAGATTCCCAAATGTTTGAAGTACAACAGGGGAAGGGAACTACCATGCATGATTTCCCAAGGCAATTGGTGACTTCCCTTCCAGGGAATCTGATTTAGAGCAAGGCAAGCTTTGAGTATCTCCAACCAGTACCTCTTGGGTAGGTTGGAGGAACTGAGAGAGGTACACACACTTTCTACAATTGTCCTGTTGGCCCTTTTGGCCATGCCATTGTGCTTGGGATGGTAGGGTTTGGAGATGAGTTGTTTGCATGATATTCCTTTGAGGAAAGAGGCAAATGTTCTGTTGGTGAATTTGGATCCTCTGTTGGAGCAGACTTTGCAGGGGTAGTAACCCAGTTTGGATTTATGTTTTTAAAAGATTTATATGGGTGTTTTTGGGGAGTTTTCCTTACTGAAGAGAGGAATCCCACTCAGGTAGCCCAAGAAGTTGTCTACAATTGTTAGGATGTACTTCTTGCGCCTATGTGATTTGGGTTTGATTGGTCCAATGAGGTCAAGATGGATCCGTTTGAAGGGTTTTGAGGCAAGAGTGGCCCAGGTTTTGAAAGGGGTCTTGGTTATCTTACTGAGTGCACAGTCCTTGTAGAAGAAGTCTTCTTTCTTGAGCTTAAGTCCTGGGATATCTTTGAGTCTTCCAGTGGAGGCATTTCCAAGGGCAAGGTGGAGATTCCAGGTAGACTTGTTGATCTTTGTGAGGATGGACAGGTAACAGTTGTTCTGTCCAACATTCTTGGGCTTGTTTAAAATGAACAGGTTCTTGAGGATTTGACCTTCCATGTGACAGTGCTTGTTTTGGAGTAGTTGAAACTGGCCTTTGGATGATTTCAGGGAACAACCCTTGGCAATCAGATTTCTGGGGCTTATCAGGTTGACCACAATGTTGGGAACATAGAGGCAGTTGCTGAGAATAATGTTCTGGTTCTTCCAGGCCAGTTTGACTGTTCCAGTACCTTTGATGGCAAGGTTGGCACTTTCTTTTCCTGTTGAGATGTGTTCTCCTTTGTTGGATTTGGACAGATTGGTGAAGAAAATTTTGTCATTGAAGAACTGTGCTAATGCCCCACTTTCCATCAGCATGTTCTGGCTTGAAACCGTTTTGGATTCAATCCACTTTGTGATGAAAGCATGGTAGTGAGCTGATTTGGACTTTGATTTTTGCTTCTCTCTCCACTTGGATTGTTTTTCCTTCCACTATTCTGGGGCTTTATCCGGATGAAGATGAAAACATTTGCTTTCCAAGTGATTCTTGTCCTGTTTAGGGTTGTGATAGCCTTCAACGCAGCGGTTGGAAGACTGGGATTTGAATTTGTTCTTTCTTGAGACAAGGGCAGTCTCAGCAATTGAGATGGTTTTGTCAGTGGATTCAGCCCTAACTTTTTTGTTTTATTGGATGAGGTGATTGCATACAAATTCAACTCCTACAGTCTTGTCCAAGTGCATTAGTTGGCATTTGAGGTTGTGAAGCGCAGCAGGAAATTTAAAGATGATGAGATAGGCCAAGATGTCTTGAGGGAGGTTGATGCCAATGTTGATCATCTTTTTGATTGAGGTTCTGATCTTTGTGAAAAAGTGGGTGATGTGGTCTTCCTTAAAGGAAACGTGAAGAAAGTAATTGAAGATCCTGGCCCAATTGGAGGCTTTTGACAAGGAGTACCGTTCCTTGATTGCCTGCCAGATGGCTTTGGCAGAGTTGACGTTGGTGGCCGTGATGATGTTTTTGTGTGTCACTGAGTCAACCTTGGATATGAGAAGTGGCTGGATTTTGTTGTTGTCTATTTTGGATAACTTGTCAGAGCCGGATTCTAGGATTGATAGCACAGCTCTGAGCCTGAGAAGACCATTCATCTTGTCGCGCCAGATGCCATAGTTGTCCTCTGGGAGTAGAGGGATGGTTTCCAGGGCGGTTTTGAGAATCGCTTGTCAGAATCCATTGCCTGAGAAGTTGTTAGAGGAGTTAGATTCCATTGTGAATCCCTCTGTTGGTCTTGTGGAAGAGCCTTCAGCTTTTAACCGTGAAAGAGTCTGATGATTTGAGATGAATTAAAACCAACAAACTGAAAGAACAGAGTCAGAAGGACAGTTGAGAAAAAGGAAGGAAACCTGAATAGTGAGAGAACAACAGGATTGAAAAGAATAAGAGGTGACCAACCAAAAAGGTTGATGAGAGTTAGAGACAGCAGGCGTTGGTCATCTTGGTAGGATCAACATGGTATAGTTGGGGGAGTTGAGGTTGAGAAGCTTGAGGTTGAGGAGCTGGGTCATGATTCAGACAGAGGCAACAATGATGATGAAGGAGTAAATCTCACCAGTCACAAGTTGATTATTGAAGGGTTGATGGTTGTAGTCTGGGAAGCTTGAGATGGATGGAGGTAGCTTGAGGTTGACGGAGGCAATTAGGAGGAGGAGACAAAGAAAAAGACAAGGAATTGAAAAAAGGAGGAGTAAAATAAGATGATGATGAGGAGACCACAAAAGAAGGAAGAAACAGAAAACCATATCACAACAAAAGAAAGAGGCCCACGGTTTGGCATTGAAGCCCCCCCTTTAAAAGTCAAATTCTGAGGACTCTGGGGGGGAGGGGGGTTCTCTCTGGGGGCACAAGGATTAAATAATATGTGCTTACCCACAACACAGTTGCAAGGTTGAAGACCATGGATGGATGAATGACTTCAGTGAGTGAAACTTCAACAATGGGGAAGGTGATTCATGAGATGATTGAGAAGTTTGGCATGACCTCTTCTCAGAAAGCTATGAATAATTCCAAAATAAAATAAAAAACTTCAGAAATAAATTTTTGAATTATTTCTTCTCAAAGAAAAGAAAACATACTGCAATAGGAGGTTTGACATGCCACTGGGGATGAAAATCATCAAGAAGAAATTGTTGCTTCTTGAGATTGGCCTTCTTCACTTGGTGTGCACCAGGAATTCCCATGAAAGAAGAATAATCACAATCACAACATTTGGTTTATTTTTCTGCTGAAATGTGAAAGGAATGCACAATCTTGAGAGAATAGTGGCTTGTTTTTCCTGAGAGTTTTTCAAAAAATTATTGGAGAAAAATCAAGTTCTTGAAGTCTTTCTGAGAAGTTTCAATTTCATTTTCATGTAGTTGAATTGAAACTGAATGATATATTTGGTGAACTACATCAGAAAAGGAACAAGAAGAAGTTGTGATAAATTGTTTGAGATAAGAGTGAGGCCCTTCAATTATAGATGTTCTGGTTTTTCCAAAATGCAGGTGCTTGTTTGCAGCATGTGAAACAAATTTTCTTTTTAGAGGAAGCCAGTTGTCAAGAAGGTAGTCAGAAAAAGCAGGATTCCAGAATACAGTCAGTTTGGTAAAATTATCTTGATAATAATTTTCAGATTTGGATTTTACCAGAATATTCCAGTTTTTTCTGAATATCATCCATTCTTCTTCAGATTTACAGTTTTTCCTACAATTTGTTTTAATTTTTTTGTATATATTCCAGAAAAAGAGTAAATGATGAGAGTTTGGAAATACAGCTTAAATGGAATGAATCAGGGCTTGCTCTTTGTCAGTCACAATGACTTTGAGTTCTTCATTTTCTAATAATTTGTGAATTTGATGGAGAGCCCATTTTAGTCTTCCTTTCTTTCTTGGGAGAGGAAAAAGAAACCCACAGAGAAAGTTCTAGAACAATTGTTTACCCCAACAATGTGAAGAAGAGGCATGGAATTTTTTTTGTTTCATAGGTACAGTCCATAATTAATACTGGTGGAAAGAGTTTGATTAATTTGATAGAATCTGGGTGAGAAATGAATAAAGAACTAATATTACCATTTTGATTATTGATTTCATATGTAAAAGAATAGTTTATTAATTCCATTATTAAAGCTTTTATGGGTGATTTTCCTTTCAGTTTTTCTTTTTTAATTTTTGATCTTTTGTCATAGATTGCACCAAGGGTTGTGTGAACAGGAGAATTGGAGGACTGAATTAAGGAATTAAGAATTTTCAGGGGAGGAACCCCAGATTTGGTTAAATAATTGACTATATCCTCATGATAACCCTGAATACTCCTATGAAATGGATGGGTGGATGAATCAGTTGATTGTGGATGATTGTGATCAGGGAATTGGATTTTTATTTCCCAAAGACCAGACCTCTTGTAAAAGCTTCCAGAGAATTTGAAGGGACATTTTGTTTTTCTATTTGATGAAATTCTTTTTCTATCCAAATTGGGTTTATATTCCCAAGTTTTGTCACATTGGTAAGTATATCTTTTCTCCTTAGTATTGGAAAATTTGGTGGAAATTGCATATCCATGGGATTTGGCCCACTCTTGAAAAGCATCCACAAGTTCCCCCTTTGAATGATATGATGATTAAGGCGGAGGAGCCAAAGGGGTGGAATCATGGGGGTGATATAAATCAGTTGAAGAAGTAGAAGGAGAAGCAGAAGAGGCAGATAGTGGAGCAGAATAAGAAGCAGCAGAGGCAGATAGTAAAAGTGGGTTCATGTGTTGTTCAGACATTTCTTGTTGGGGATTTTGGTTTTGAGATGGTTTTTTTATGAAGACTTGATTTTTTTATTTTATTTTTGATTGAGTTTTTGGATTCAGTGGGGTTGATTTCGTGGGGGTGTATTTTTTAATTTGATTGGTTGAGTTGTGTTGAGTAGAGATGTGTGATTGGTTGATTGGTGTTGAGTTGTGATGATTGGTGATGGTGGTGATTATTGGTGTGGTGTGGAGTGGATTCTGGATTTTGACAGGTGATTTTGTGGTTGAGGAGAGGATTGAACCGCCCCAAGAGGTAAGGAGAAGGCAGGAAATCATTCAAAATCATATTGAATATCAGATTATTCATATAGAAGAGCCCAAAAATGCGGACCTACCCCCAAAAGGGGTTTAAAAATGGTATTTTGAGGTTAGACATTTGAGGGCCAAAGAAAGTTAAGAAAAATATGGAAAAGATATTTTTATTTCATTTGAAATTCATTTGAAAACTTTAAACTCAGTTTGTCCACAAAAAGAATCAAAATAGTATCAGAAATTGCTTCCAAATGCACCCCAAAACAGACACTTCCCATTATTTTTGTGGATGCATCAATTTTTTTGGGTCAATAATTGATCCTAAAAAACCCCAAATAATTTTTATGGGCCTTTAAAAATGCCCACTAAAATACTGCAAACTGAAAATTTTTAAAATCTCATGGAAAAATAACAAAAAAAGAATTGAAAATAATGTCTCATTTTTTATGTAAATACCATTTTCTGGCGGGAAAGTGAAGTACTAAAATTCTGGAAAAATTTTAATTGAATGGTCAGCCATATTTTAAAAAAAAAATTTTGCTTCAGATTTCTCAAAATGATCAAAGAAAAAAGATTAAAAATGTGAAAAGAATTGAGACCTGGAGGTTTTTTTTCAGTTTTTTGAGGGCAATTTTGAAGGTTTTAAAAATGGCCAACATTTGTCAAAGTTATTATAAAGGTGTTTGAGATTCCTTTCTATTCCCTAGTATTTTTGTTTTTTTTTTTGATGACCCCCAAAACCATGTTTTTTCCAGGTTTACCATTTGCATTAGGGACGTTGGGGGATGTTGTGGCAATGTCAAAACCATGTGATTTCCAGGTTTGGAGGCGTGAAAAACTCAACCCACTATCTTTTTTTCTTTAGGGAATTTAAATTTGAGCTTTCCACATATACTTCTTTATTAAGGGGAATTCAAATCTAAGTATAGATTTGCAAAAAATCATAAAGAACAAAAATAATAGGAAAGCATTTGCAAATTTTATTCCTTGAATAAAATTCAAATTTTCTGACAGTATATAAATAAATTTTTAAAAGACATAAAATGAAATGAAAAAATGCTAGAAATACCACATTTATGGGAGAAATTCAAAACTGGAATTATTTCAAAATAAATTGATAAAGTACTAAAATAACAATGAAGCATTACCAAATTCATTCCCTTGAATAAGATTCAATATTACTGATTTGATTGGAATACCTCTTTAAAAGATTAAAAAGACAAAAAATATTGCTAAAATAGTATTCTCAATTAGAAGAATCCAAGTAAGTTTAAATATTTCAATAAAACAATTATAAATCTAAAAAAAATAATAATAGTAAGATACAAAATTTATTCATTTAATCAAAAATAATTTTTCTGATTGAATTTGAATAAATGGGCACTGAAAATGAAAAAACATAGAAAAGAATTTCCAAATTCAATTTAGAATATTTTTTTCAATTACTTCAAAAAAATAGGATAATGTTAAATTCACAACCCATTTGAGTTGTGTACACAACTCAAATGGGCCATGTGGCACGCTACACAACTCTTATTGAGTCATGTGGCCTCTACATGACTCAATTGAGTTGTATAGACCCCACACAACGGTTTGTAGTTGTGTGGAACCACACACGACTACCTACATTTTAGTCATGTGAGGTTGTACACCGCTCAAACGTAGTTGTGTAGCATACCACACGCCTACCAACCTTTGTAGGCCAAAAAAAAACTAAATGAAAAATAAATAAAAGAATGCAAAACTAAAATAAACAAATAACAAATTGGTGGGACCCAGGACTCACCTGGGTCCAGTCTCATCCTCACATGGGGGGGTTTAACTGGCAGAAATGCCGCCCCACCCCCTCTGTCTTCAAAGATCATATTGATTTTTGTATTTGATTGTATCTTATTCAAACATCACACTGTATTGTATGTTATTTGAGGGATGTATTTTATTTATCTTTTTCCTTTTTTTTTATTTTTTTTGGGCACATTTTTTAATTTTTTTTTCAAATTTAAAATTTTCATTTTTCTTTATTCATAGGGAAGTTCCAAACACACGCAACCCCCAGGGGCCATATACCCCTGTACATGGGTCTAAATGCTTGTGTTTGGAACAAACCTTTGGAGTTTTGCATGGTCCCCCACGCTTCAAATGGTTTTTGTAGGGCCCTACACAAATCTCATACAACTGGGGGTTGTGAATTTATTGTCACCCCAAAAAATAACAATTAATGATCTAACAATATCTAAAGTGCAAGGCAGAATAGGCTACTTTATAACAAATTATGATGGGTGAGGAGAGGCATAAATGGCTTGGGGAGGATTTGGAATATAATATTTGAATTCTTATTCCCTCTAATCTTTGATTCAGCTAGTAAGTTATTAATAATAAAAAGAATTAAAAATGATTGATGAAAATATTAAGGTATTTCAATTTATTATTCTTATTTGGAATTGATTTGCAGCTGGACCCTCTTCCTTTAATGAAAAAATCTAATTCTGAATTCTTAAATTTCAAAAATCTGGATTATATTTTAGATTGGGTTTATCTTGATGATTGGTATAAGTATTGTGGTATTCTCAAAAAAAATATTTTAAACTGCAATGAGCTTAGTGAGCCAAAATTATTTTTCTTATCACAAGCAATTCTAATTGCATCAGATTATTTCATTTGAAAAATGAAATATTATTTTTGAGTTTTTTGAAAGACAGATTTGTGAAAAAATAATATTTTTAGTTTTCTGACTCAAGGGAATTGTTTTTTCATCAAAAAATCCAACAAAAATGGAAATTAATTTGTCTCCATGAATTAGGATAACTTTTTATTTTTTTTTCTTTTGAAAGATAAGTGATCACCACCAAAATCCTAGGAGATCTATGATAAAAATCCTGGTTTATTATTTGAATTTCCTTAAAAGATGAAGAACAGATTTTTAAATTTATGAATATATTCTCCATTCCAATTTTAGCACAATGATTATATTTTAACAGAAATTTGGATATCTTCATGTCATTAAAAATTCCAGAATTTATTCTAAAATATGGGATGGTTCTCCCTGATATCCAAACCTTTAATTTCTGATATCATATTAATAAAAGGTTTTCTCTGGAATATTTGTTAATGGAGGATCTGGAGCTTTGGAATTTCCTACATGGGATTTTTTTATATTTTTTACTAGTGTGTATATGCCCAAAATTTGAGGAGGAAATCCATTTTCCTTGTGAAAGTTTGAATTTTCCCAGTGTAAGATGCACAGCCTGAATCCTTGAAATTGGGGAATAAATTGAACATGCACCACCAGGGAAAGCAATTCTGGTACTTTCCAAGGGTGAAGGTGGTAATATTCTCAGATGTAGTATATTCTGGGGAAAACTTTATTTTTTAGCAAAACATGTTAGATAACCCAAGGTATCTTGGGATAAAGTTTTCAAATATCTTTTAATTTGAGGAGGAATATATAATTGCAAATATGTGAGGAAAGGAGGGAGAATGAGGGTTATTTTCAATACATTTCCCTTATAGGTTCTCAAGTAATTCCAAGAAAAATAAAAATGAAAAATATTGTTTGCTTATCCCTCCTAATAGAGTTGATACTATGATAGCCTCTATAATACATAGAATTAATTGTTAATAATTAGGAATTATCTGTATTATTCAATAAACACTGAGAATAAACATTGAGTGGTGGAAAATTCAAGAAAAAATCACTCTATTTTTTGTTATTCTTAGTTCAATTTTTGAGATTCATTACTGAAAGAATTTATCTATCTCTACAAAAATATTGATTTTTGAAGGTTTGAAAAAAACCAATGTAGAAATCCTTCAAAAACCATTTAGTTGAAGTTTTTTTTCTACACAACATTAGCAGAAAAATGGATGCAGGCAGTTAATCTAATTCACTCAAGCTTTTGCACCAGGCAAAAGGCTTCACTAGCCCTATTTGTGGGGAACAAAAGGTTTTTAATAATGGTGGAAATATTTGATTCAATGTAGGTTTGATATGTTCTTGTTTTATTTTTTAAACTTTCTGAAGTTTATACAGATGATTTATGAATGTTTCTACAGGCATTTTGTATTATTATGATAAAGGTTATGATGCATAGTTTGAATTATTTTGATGATTGCAGTGATAATTGATTATGATGATGATCCTGATGGTGATAATTGGAAAATTATGACGTTGATTTTTGGATGATTAATATAAATGATGATGGTGATCTTGAATCAGGTTCACTTGGAAAATAGATGGGTTCTTTTATTGAAAAGTTGGGAGCTTTATATATACTAGAGGGGCAGGTAGGGGGGTGGAGGGTGAATTTTATTTCATGGGGTTAGTTTGGATTAGAAAGGGGCCTATTTATAGGAGGGTAGGTCTGATATTATAAAATAGTAGGTCTGATTTGAAATGAGGTTAGGTTTGATATATCATAAGCGCAACTGATTTTGGAAAGGGTTGTATATGTACATACAGGGTTAATTGATGGTTGATGATGATAAGGCTTGACTGTTGTATGAGGGTATGTTGATGAATGTAAAAATTCAGCTTATAGAATTTGGGGTTCTAATATGAATTTGAGGAAAAATAGAAGGCTTTCAAGGGTTTTTATTATAATGATTGACTATTTTAACAGGGTATGATGATTCTGGTATGGGTTGCAACTTATATTTGGTCAAGTAATTATATAAGTTCTTAAATTGTTGGTTTTGAGGCTTGAGTTTTTAAATAAGGTTATTTTCATGATGGAAAGGTTTGCAAATTATATGAGGGTAGCTACTGATATAATTTTAGGTAATGATATTTTTGTGACATGCAAAAATAGCTTTATAATACTCATACCATGTCCCATATCCCATAACACATATCAAATATTAAATTTAAAATACCATGTGATACTTTCTTATACATCATAACTAAGGATGTGCAGGCTACTTAAAATAATTATAAATCTTTAATCCCAAATTAATACAGTTTAAAAGCCAGCTCAACAAAACCTTGAGTATATGCAACAACAAAGGGGAACCAAGCAACCAGGATGACCCATCACTCCTTAAGTACCCCCCCCCCCCCCCCCTGCAATCTGCCACTGAACATCCAGCCAAAGTGATACAAACTCCCTTGCACAAAGTGACCAACAAATCCTGCAATTACATATCCTTGCCAATGTATTCCAAGGTGCCTACTCAAAATAAATCTAATGGATTGGAGAAGACTGAAAAAGCCTGATTTCTCTACAAACCCAGAAACTATGTGAAGAAAACAAAGAAGCTTATGGGCAATGATATCAATATCAATGAGTGGGTTTAAAGGATTAACATGATTGGCCTCCTAGTTTTTCAAATATCAAAATTCATGGCTGACCCATTAAAAATGCAAAGCTTATTGAAATAAAAGTAAATAGCTCTTAAATTATTCTTTACGATGATTGCTGTAGAGACTCCTTTGGGATTGTGGATTAATTCATAAAATAGCTTTCTGGAAGCCCTTGAAGGGGAATTCAGTATTACTTTTAATCCTTTATATTATTATTAATCTAAGGTTGTTTTGAATTTCCTGCCATTCTAAAAACTGCTGTATACCTGTACAATAGTTTTTTAAACTTAATGTCTGAATTTCTTTAAGACTTAAAAATAGGTCTCAGTCCAGAACTAGATTAAATATTACCTGTGATTGATATGATGATTGAATATTGTACCAGATGTATTTAGATTATTTGAATTGTTTTGCCAAGTGTTTGATCAGATATCTTTGATATTAACAAATATTTCAATACCCAAGGATAAGGGTTTTCTTTGAAGGGGCGTAAATCTGGAGAGGACCCAAAGATTGACCTGCAGGGGGCTGGGTTGGGGAAAAAGGGTGGTGGATTTTTTTTGTTCCCTTTCTATTTATAGGGCTTATTATTGGTTGATAAGGGTGTTTCTTTGATTAGGTTCTGAATATTTTAGGTACCAGAAGAAACCTTAATCAAAGCACCTGATGGGGTTGGTTCAAATGGTTGGTGATGATGTTTTAAACTTATTTTCTAATTTCCTCTTTTTTTATTGGTTCACTGATGATTTTTTATCTGGTTAGTACCACAGGTGTATGGGATGGTGATGGGTGAAGTGATGACAGGCCTGGGGGTAATGGGAGTCAAGAGGAGAAAACCTATATAGGGCAGAGAGGCCTTCCTTGAATAGACAAATCCTAGCCCGGGGGTGCTCAAGGCTGCCCTTGAGGCTCTCTCTGTAAAGGTCATGTACATGGAGTTAAATTTACATTTGGCATTTATTCTGATTGGTAAAAAACACTACAGGTGTATGTAATATTTTTTCTAGTTAGGAGAAAAGGTAGGAAATGATCTTTGTGCATACACACCCTTGCATATAGTGCTATGTAGTGCTGGCAAGCTGGGTTGGTACTGGTTTCTTTTTTGTCACTAAGCTTGATTCTTGCATGAAGTGCTGGGCAGAGCTGAGGTGATTTTTTAATGGTGGTTTTTTTTCTGCTACATGTGCTGGCTTGTATGTATATATTGCTGCATAGTGCTGATAAGGTGTTTTTTTTGTAATTAAGTGTGCTTTCTGCATTCATTTCTGTGTAGTTATGGGATGAGCTTGCACTATTTTTTTTTCTACTGCATGTGCTTTCTTGAATATATAGCTGTGTAGTGCTGAGGTGATTTTGTACTGGTGGTTTGTTTGGTACCTGATTGCATATATTTCTGTTTATACAGATGAGGTGATTTTGGTGGTGTATCTGTTGCACTTTCCCTGTCCTGGTGATTTTTTATTTTTTTGTTAATTCATTTAGTATCCTACATATAGTGCTGTGTATACAGACAAGGCAATTTGGTGGTGTATTTGTTGCACTTCCCCCGGTCTGGTGGTTGGTTCTTTATTTGGTGCTGCATTTAGTATCTAGTATCTTGCATATTTTACTTCTGTATATTTTTTGCAAAGCCTCTTTTTAGTTTTTCACTCCCCCAGGTCTGATGATTGGTTTTTTGTTTGTTACTGCATGTAGTATCCTGCATATGGTGATGTGTATGCAGATGAGGCAATTTGGTTGTGTAATTTTTGCTTTACCCCTGGTCTGGTTGTTGGTTGTTATTCTGTGAATCAATGTTTTATCCTGAATAAACTGCTTTTTATCAAGATGTGGTGATTTTTTTGGTTTATTTTTTGCACTGCCCCTGGTTTGGTGATTGGTTGTTTATTTGGTGCTGCATTTAGTATCCAGTATCTTCATAGATTACTTCTGTACATTGGTTGCACAGCCTCTGCTTAGGTGATTGGTTGTATGTTTGGTCCAGGTGTTGAGGTAAGATCTCAATGGTATGTATTAAGGATTTACAAGGAATTCCTATGTGTATTTCAATGGGTTGTGGTACCTGAGTGGGAGATGAGCTGGCCATAGTTGATTTGGAATCTATCTTCTAAACCATAGGAGATAGAGGGGTAATTTGGCTGAGTGACTACAGGTTATTTGTGGTTTAAAATCCATTTTTGAGATTAATTTCAGGATTGGAATTATTTTTATACTATAGAATTGATTCTTATGGCTATAGTTTAGCCGTTTTCTACCACACCATTGATTGTTAAATACAACCATTAATCCCAAAACAACCAATCATGGAAAAAGTGTTCAAAACAATAAAAAGATATTTTAAACTCTACAATTGCACAAGGGAAGCCAAAATTTGGGACAAAATATTTTATAAGCTAAAAAAAATGATGAAACTGTATCATCTCACCCCATGCAGATCTCTAACATTCTTGTTGAACTCAGTTGCCTTGGTAAAATGGTTCCCAGGGACACCATTTATACAATAACTAGTGTATAATTGCCCTCAAATTGGGGGAGGAAGCCTTTTGCCCAGTTCCTTTCCCAGTGCAGTATTGACTTTTCCCGGTGTATGTACATATATTTATGCAAGATTTGTGCAACAAGGTTGGTAAATTAATACCTACCCAAGGACATCAATGCTGGGTGAGGCATGTGAAGATTTTCAATCTTTTTATATTTATAGATTCAAGTACTGAAAACTCTTCCATCTGGAAACTCTTGTTCCCAGATGCTCCAGAAAATTGGCCCTCAATTGGACCATATCAATAAACACACTTTTTCCAAAACCCAGTCCATCATAACCTCCTTCTAAAGAAGATCCATGCAAGTGAAATCTACCTATAACCCCCATCATGTCAGCTCCATCAACCCATGGGCTTGGCTGGACCCCTTGCATCAACACACCCAAAAGGACCAGCCATCTGGCCAAGTTCAAGCTGTCAGCTTACTGATACCAGGAACTTTGCCGTCCTTTAGCTACAGCAAGTGATATTGGTGTTGGAATAATAATAATTCCAGGAAAATTATGTAAAATTCTCAAATGGTTGATTTAGAAGAAAGTGCAAATTTTGAGTGGTTTGGTTGCATTAAAGTTGTTTAAATATATTTTTCAAGAGGGGCCACAGTTTATTCAAACAGGGGATCTCTATTAGATAACAACCTCTCTTCAAGGGGCTCTTGTGAACTGTGTAAAGACCTTGGGACAATGAGGTCCTAAGTGATTACTCAAGGGGATTGGGTGGACTTACTGACTCACAGCACTTATGCCTGGATGCAAGGAGGAGATAACTTACTAATTTAAGCAGACACTCTAAGAAACTTGCAGAAATTCACAGTTGAAAGGTTCTCAGGACAATTGTTGGGGATATTGCTGATATTCTTCAATGGAATTAACAATGGGTTTAGAATTAATAATTATACTATCAGACTGAGGCCATAAATCACTTTTTTATCTTTAATAAACACTTGATCATGGATCACAAGGGGTCTGGATTGATTACTAAAAAATTACTGCGGTTTAAACCATCTAAAAGGGGTTGTTTATATACTTTTCAGGGGTAATAAGATCTTCTCAGGGCATTTAGAGAGGGTTGTGCTTGTGTTCTGAGGCTAGCAGGCTAACCAGGGCTAGTTTGGCACGTGGTCTTGGTGCTGTCAACTTGCTAGCCTTGCCTGTGTCATATTTCTATGTGAAATAATTTTCAGAAGGTATTTAAATATTAATTATTTATTTCTATGGTTCAGACATATTTCATTATTTTGTATTTCTTTCTTTTGAGTGGCATGGGTAGAAGTGGGTATTTGCAGATTTCACGCCATCTTCTGCACATGTTGGTAATTTTTAATAATTTATTGGTAGCCTTCTTGGTGTGTTTTGTGATTCATAAAGATTTGGAAATCTCATTTACATGACTACCTTCATTATTGTTTCTCACAATTTATTTGCTTTAATTTTTTTATTTTCATATTTTCATTCAATTTTCCTAGGATTCAAACATCTTCTTATCCATCAGTCAACTTTTTACATATGCATGATGTATGCATGCAAGTTGTAGCATATTCCTGCGGTACCTAGCTGTTGGAATTAGCACGACTGATGTTGATGCGCGCGGGCTTGACAGCTGCTTGCGGGAATCCATCATAAGTCATTGTGCATGCGGGTTTCTTGACATGCGCCTACATACTGGGTGTCAGGCATGTGTACCCTTACTATATGAATGTGGGGCTGCGCATGGGAATTGTGTCATAAACCAAATCCACCTGTAACTCCTAAAATATACACAACACCTCAATTCTGATTTAATTTTAGGTTTGAAATCTATACGTGGCATTATGTGTGAAATATTAAAATGGCCAAAAAGTGCCATAGTGGTGCCTTGGTTTATTGGTCTTTTCCTTCTGAAATTATTTAAAAATATAAGGAGTTGGAATTTAAGGGTGGGGTCAGTGAGTGACCCCACCTATTTTTGAACGGGGAATCTATTTGAGCAATAATATATATTGATTTCTCACTCCTTCTAATTTTATTATTCATTTTCTGTTTGTGATCTGCTTTGAAAGGTTGCTCTTGTCAACTAGCAAGCTGACACCACCAAATGGGAGGAGGAAATCATCTTGGGCCAACATCCACACATCAAAAACAAACATTAAAACTAGAAATGTACCATTTCACAACAAAATATGTCTCTGCCACAAGGGTTCCTTCTCCAACTGCAAATTTCCCAACCACTGGCAGTTTTTTTAAACACCTCTATGTGGTGATGCAAACCTTCCCCCTCCTGGTAACTTACCTTAAAAAAACAAAAGCAATTTTTGGAAAAATCCAAACACCTTTCTTTCCAAAAGAAGTCACACTTTTGGAATCACCAGAAAGACAAAAAACAACAACCAGGGGAACCCCAAGACTTCTTCTGTACAATAAATTTCTGGGCTGAGAAACATAGTAGTTGAGTCAGGGGCAACCTCCTTGGTTAGCAGTGTCCTAGATTTCTTTCTTTCATATACAAATTTCTCATTGCCTATCACACATAGCTTAGCCAATCCTAATGCCTTGATACATGCTGTTGTTAGTTGAACAATCAAATTGACAAAAGCCAACTCTGGGGTCCTTGGGGCTCCAATTCTTAATTGAAATCTTGTACTTCCCCAGAATACACAAGAAACTGCTATTTTTAGGCCACCTTATTTACTCTGGCTTCTGTCCTTTCTTCCAGTGAGACATTATTTTTCTTGAATCTAGTTCTTTCCATATCTCTACTTCTTAATCAAACAGGACCTGGTTTGAAATCCTCAAAAAAAGGAAGATTTTGTTAAATATAAATTGGAATCATCACAGCATAAAATACTTTTGAGGAGTGATATAATGAATAAATATAAATTAAATTATAAGTAAAATTATTAAAAAGAAACAATGAACAAAAATATAAAAGCTAAAATTACCTAAAAGTGCATGAATTTAAACAAAATCAAAATTAATTTTAATTTAATTAAAAAAATGAAAATTGACTGATTGAAAAAATATTTATTTTCAGAAAAGAATTTATCATGAAGATAAAATAAAAAAATCAATATTTCAAATGAAAATCAATCAATAAAATTAAAAATGAAATTTCAAAAGTAAATAGTTTTTCAAAATTGAATTAATGCAAATCATGAAATATAAGGCAATCTTCATATGAACCAATCAAGTTTTGAATTAAAATACCAATAAGGCAAATGGAAATGGTTTCAATTGTGGTACACTAACATTTCTGCATGACATAAAATAAAAACATTCTGAATTCCATGCATTCACCAGAAATTCATAGAATACAAAAGAAATTATAAAACAAGTTTTCTCAGGCTCTTGCTCAATTGAAAGATTAATTCACAAAAAATTCAAAACAAGGTCAAATCAAGTTCCAGGTACTACAACTGCAAGCAGGTGCAGCCTTTTTTTTCTGGTGACCAGCCTAAGGTTGGAAAAAATATGCAAAAAAAGTCTTGAATTCTGTAAACTTGAGTCTTCTTTCATACCATTCTAAAAAAATTTTTTTCTTGGTCTTTGAACTTGAAAAAGCATGGATTTGCCTTTTCAAAAAAATGAATGGGTGCTTTTAAATTCATGAATCCCAGTTGTGTGGGAGTCTTTTAGGGCCCTACACAGCCCAATCAAAGGGTGGGGGCCCATACACGCGTCCAAGACGTGTGTGTGGGAAAAAATACACATCTAGACGTGCCCAAGGGGTTGTCTCAAACACGCGCAACCCCTGGGGGGCTGTATAAACCCTTTACACGGCGGTTTTGAGCTGTGTTTGGGGGTACGCGCCCCCCCGGGGGTTGTGTCAAACCTTTTGGGTCCCCCTTGACCACATTTGGGTTCCATCAACCCAAATTTGGGATCAACACTTATTATGTTGGACTGTTGTTCCACATCTAGCAATCAGAAAGTGAAACTAAAGTGAAATTAAAGTGAAATCAAGTGAAATTAAAGGACACTATAGGAGACTGAAAATAAAGCATCCCATAAAATTTATCTTTATCAACTTGAAAGTGAGCACTTGGTAGTTGTTCAATTGAAATTTGGATCAAATACTGAAGTAGAATTGCATTTTTTTTTGCATTATGGGAACAGTCGCAAGCCCTCCTTTTAGCATGGATTTTTTGAAGGACTAAATTGGTGCAATGAAAAAAGATGTGGAAAAGAAGGATTTGGGTAATGAAAAATTTGAAGCCCCAATTGCATCCTCATCAAGAGTGACAATTGAGGAGCAAAATGTTTCACAAATGGACATGACCTCTGGTGGTGAGTAACATTTTATGTTACTTTTCTTTGCCATATTCAATTTGATTGAAACTGATGGAGTGCATGCCATCAATATAAATATGTAACTATGACAGATCCACTTGCCCCACCTGCAGTGAGAGCTTCTCCTACTGGGGAAGAGGCAAAAACGTATTTTCAAACATGTGCAATGAAGCATGGTTAATATTTAACAGTTTCAAACTCAAAGTGTGATAAATATGTGGATTTAGCCTGTGATAGACATGGTTTGTACTATGGGCAATTGCTCACCAAACATTCAAGGCAAACTTACACAAGGAAGGTTGGGTGCAAGTTTTTAACCTGTGCTAGTCAGACAAAGGCGGATCCCTTGTGGAAAATATCCTACAAGAATGATCAAAATAACCATGAACCATCTCCACACCCCTCAGTTCATCCTCACCTGAGGAGAATCTCTGGGGTAGCCTTAGACAATACAAAAGAAGCATGAATGATGGGCTCAATAAAATTCAACCCAAAAGAAAATTGAGCAAGATTGATGGTGGCAAATATGTTGATGACCAAAAAATCTGTTAACCCTAAGGGTAAGGTAGGGCTTGAAGAACTTAAGGGAAAAAGTGTTATGGAGGTCCTCTTTGAAATACTTGGTAATTCAGGTTGGGTTCATCAAGCAAAACTCAGTGGAGATGGTCACTTGGAGGCCTTATTCTAGGCTCACCCCAAGTCATTAAAGCTTTGCAAGAAATTCCATCATATAGCCATGATGGATTGTACGTATAAGAAAAATAAGTACAACATACCCCTATTGCACATTGTAGGAATTACTTCCAACCAGAAAAATTTCACAAAAGCTCTTTTTTTTATAACAAGAGAAATGTTTCAGTTCTACAGTTGGTCTGTAACTGCACTAAAAGAGTTGGCTTATGATCCTGACAGACTTCCAAAAGTCTTTTTGACATAACTTGGAAGAGCTTTGATTTATTCTCTAGAAAAAATATTCCCTGAGTCAACAAGACATTCCTGTCAATTGCACTTGTCTAAAAAAATACAAGAAAACTGTAAATTGCGCTTTGATAATGAATTTGAAGGATGGCAAAGCTTTATGTCTCTGTGGGCTAAGTATGGGGCCTCAAAAACCAAGGAGGAGGCAGAGTTCAATGATGCAGAACTTAGAGTAAGTTCCAAATCACTGCCTCTACTTTTAATCTTCCTACTTTTGGGTTGCTTACATTATGACTTGTATAAGGTGTTTTTTGGAAGACCGTGAGGATGTACTTGAGTATATGGATCATAATATCTTCAGTATCAAAGAGACGTTTGTAATGGCTTGGAATTGAAAAAATCCAGAATTTTTAAATAAAAAAATGCCTTGGGTTGAAGGGGCCCATGCTACTCTCAAACAATTCCTTGCAAAATCATTGGGAAAAATGTTGGATTTTTGGAAAAAACTAGAGGGCACAGTTTCCAATCAAATTAAATTGGTTCAGGCTGCGCCTTAAAAATCTTAAATAAAGATTGGAATAGTTCTTCCCACTGGAATGTTACCATTGGGATAAAAGGTGTCTTTACAAGCAATCAAACTTGTTGGGGATCAATAAGAGAGGTTAAAGCGGAACCATAATGGGGAAGTGTGCACCAAGTCATACTAGATGACTATGGGTTTGCCCTGTTCCCACCAAATAGGGTACCTACTAGTGTCAAGAGGCTCCATTGTGCCTGAAGATGTTCATCCTCAGTGGAGGTTGGATTATGACCCTTGCAGCTCTAGTTCTGTAAGTTTTTTTAAGTTGGATTGTTCAAATCACTTTGTTATTACTGCTTTTTGAATGATGATTTCTACTTGGCTAAAATGATGATTCCTACTTGACTAAAATGATGATTCCTACTTGACTAAAATTATGATTCCTACTTGACTAATATTTGATACTTTTGAATTTTTAAAGGTTGATGTTGATGAACTGCTCAGAAATTCTCAGTTACATGAGAAACTCAATGCAATGATCTTGAATCTTCCTGATAAAGATTATTGCGTTCTGTTGAAGTACTTGATGAAGGAGATGGCCAATTATCAATCAAAGCCAAGACTTAAACCTAAATTCTTGCAATCAAGCAGAGGCCTTTCAAAATTGACAGATACCCAGAAAGATCCTTCTCAATTTGAACAAATTGAAAAGGAACTTAAGCAGGCAAAGAGAAGTAGAAGGGAACCCAAGAAGAAAAGAAAAATTATTGTAAGTCTTTTCTTTTGTGAAAGGTTCATTTTTTTTAATGAACTGATTGAGAAATTTTTATATTTCAAGTCAGGCTCTTCATCTGAATTTCATGTTTCAGTGGAAGAGACTAAAATTTCTTTGGGTTTGGTGCCGTTAGAATCTGATTCCTTTTCAAAGGGCAAAGCAGACGCAATGGAGGAGTCAAACAGAAGCTCACCTTTGGTTAGTGGTGATTCCTTTAATGAGATTGAAATTTTGGCTGACTACTTTTTGATTTTATGAATTCAATTACCTCATTCAAATACCTGATAACTTACATAAGTTGTTGTGTGAGGTTTGGGACCCAGTTGGTGATGGGAATTGAGGTTTTAGAGTCATTGCTAAATCACTGGTGTATGATGAGGATGGATGGTTTAAAGTTTGGAAAGAAATGCTTTAAACATTGAGAAAAAAAAGGGGTGCTATTCTAAGATCCTTGGCAGCAGTAAAGATTTTGAAAAGATAGAACAAAGACTTGATGTTAATGACATCAATGAAAATATTCCCTCTTTAAAATGGCTTTCAAAGCTTGAAATGGGTCAAAAAATAGCTGGTACTTATGGAATACCAATATGTTTCATTTCATTGGAATCATGTTGTTCTTTGAATCCTATGAAAATTGGTGTAAAAGAAAAATCAGATCCTTTGTTTTTTTGCTTTTTTAACAAGAACTATTGGTTCCAGCTTGTACTTAAGGGAGATGTGATTCCAATCCTGCCCATAGTTTACAAACCATGTTGAATGATTTCTAAAAAGCAGCTTGTTGGGTTGATCACCTCAAAGATTAACTTGAGTTGTATTCTAACTTATAGATTAGTTTCATCATTTGGGTTGGGTCTAACATGCTGATATTGTAATTCTATTAATATAAAGGGTTATCACATTTTGAACATCATTATGTTGAGTGTTTTGAGTTAAAATCATTATGATGAGTGTTTTGAATGAGATCTTAATGGTAAGCCAGTTAAAATTGTGTTGGGCTGATCCCATCACAAGCTTAACAAGATTGTGATTGGATCAGCTTAACACAAGTTGAACTTGTTTTTTTTTTGTGTTTTTAATTTAGGGCTGGTAAAAAGACTTGTATTTTTTTGAACTTTTACTTCAGGGATTGTCAAAAGAATTCTTGTATTGTTTGGCTGGTCAGAAGACTGGTATTTTCTTTGACACTTTTACTTTAGGGCTGGTCAGAAGACTTTTTGCATTTTTGGGCCCTTTTACTTTAGGGCTAGTCAAGTTGAACTTGATTTTTTTACTTGAATCTGAAAACAACTGGCTGGTTGTCTTCAGTGTTTATTGTTATATTTTTATTTATTTATTTTTACTTATTTTTATTTTACTTCTTTTTTTTTTTTTTTAACCAAAAATCAACTTTTTTTGATCTTTTGGTTGATTTATGTTTTTTTTTTTTGTATTTTTATTTAGTTCATTTTGGTTTATTTTATACCATTTTTTTTTTGCTACCAGACTTGTAGCCGTGTGGCAAGGCTACATGGCTCAAATGTAGTTGTGCCGCCACCACACAGTGGTCTGGTGCTGTGTGGAGTACAGCCCAACCACAATCAAATTGTGTGGGGTCTGCAAGGCTCAGGTGTAGCCATTTAGCCATGAATTTAACATCACCCAAAATAGATCCACCCATACAATAAGAAAAATAAAAAAATTCAAGCAATTTAGAATAACTCCATTTTTTGGGGGGTGTGGCTTGTCAGGCAGAAAATTGGCAGCCAAAAATAATATATATCAAATAATTTATTGTTAAAAGTCAAACTTTTAAACTTTATACAAATTCATGGAAAATGGATGGAGAAAAGTGATGAAGCTAGCAAGCAAGCAAGATCTCATATTTCCAAAATCAAAAAAATATCTCAACATGATTATCTAAAAAGTATTTTTAACAAGGAAATCTTACTTCTCTTGATAGATGAATTCATTCATAAATCATATCCTCTGAAAATGCTACCTCACAGCTGATGCTTTAGAATAATTTCATGCTTATTCATTTCTATTGTCAAGTTTTTTCTCCAGATGCCTTCCATTTCCCAACCTAACCACTTTTCCCTGTTGAAGGCCAACAAAATCCATGTTTCATAGTTCTTTGAACAATAGAGATTTTTCAGATGAAATTTCTCTTGAAGTCATCAATTTTTAAATCATATAAATTAAGATTGTTAGAATTTGAGTATTAATAGTGTTTAATTTCACCAGATTTCAAAGAGTAATTGATTGGCTTGATTTGATTGATTTTATTTTAATCATTGTTAATCTTAATGTATTAAACTAACAGGTAAGATATAACTTGGCTGTGTTCTAACCAAGATAAATGAAATCTTTCATTCAAACTAATAGATGATGATTTGTTGTAGTATTGTGATTTTCAGACTGTCTAATCATAGAATTTCACTTACCATATCACTTAAATTGCTTATTCTAATTTTGAATTATTCATTTTGTACTAAACCACTTGTCTTCCTATTTTGTATTTATTCTATATAAACAGCAGTTCTCTCAAGTGGAATTCACCATCTATTCAAACAATCATATCAACTGGAGTGCCCTTTTCCTTCTCATCTCAGGTCTGTTATGCTTGAAATCCCAAGCCCATTTCACTCATTTATCAATCCTTTTATCTGATTTGAGATTTAGCTCTTTTCATATTTTACAAAGATTACATATCTTAAAACTTGTTAGATACATGTCACTTGTTGATTTTCACTTCCTTTTATATTCCCTCTTTCTTCCCTTGCAGTTCTCATTCATTTTTATTCATCTCATATTCATATATCTCCCCCAATCATTGCAAATTATCTTTTGAAAACCTCTTCCATTTTCATCTCTGATCTTGGCTCAAGTCATTCATTGTCAGAAATTGATTACATTACATGAAACCCTAAAACTCAGATTTTTTCCAACTACTCAACAATAACTCATTCAACCTATCATCCTATTTAATTATTTGGTTTCATACATGAGAGAAATCTCTGCTCATCCATGCCTTTGATCCAATTGTATTTTTTCTCCATCAAATGCCTCATTCTCCTTTTCCTTATTGCATCACTGTCATGCCTGGGTAGTCTCTAGCCCCTTTCAAGACTGACAGAGTAAGCTATATTTCATGGCTTTCATTTCACTCTTTCTTTATGTCTTCTGTCATCTCACTGTGGCAATTGGATTCCCATTGAATAAGTATTGAGATGGCCAGGATTTTGAAAGGAAATCATCAACTTATAATATTATGTGCCACTTTCACCCCTGGGTAAAAGTATCTAGAGCATCTCTCCTGCAGGAGGTAAATATTGGGAGGCAAACCGTAAAATTAAGGTTTGCGCAGCGGGTTTTGCCTTCCCAAACCGCTGCGCCAAAAACTACAGGGAGGTATCCGTGTGTGATTCCCTGCCACCCGGACCAAACCATTGAGCAGTTTGGGGGGGGGGGGCGGGGGTGGCAACTTTTGGGGGAGGCGGACATGAAGATGTCCAGTGGGATTTGCACGTATTGCACATGGATGTATCGGATATTGAAGGATATTGCGGGAGCTAGAGGGTTGCCAGATGTGGCACCCCAAGACCCTCATATACCTCCCAATCTTTAATAGCTTTGCGGATAGCAGCCGCGGGACAATGGTTTTTTGAGCGGTTGGGAGGTAAATAGGCTTTAGCTTCGCGGTTTACCTCCCGCGGGAGAGATGCTCTTCGTTGTTATTTGTCTGGAGCCATCCATCCCCTCGCGAGTTATCCTGCCCCCCTTGGAGACTCCCGACTACCCGAAGACCCCGTCTTTGCGCTTACGTCATAGGCCGGGGCCTGCTTGGTCCGACGCCCCTTCGCTTTCCTCCTGAGAAGCTTCTTTCATCGTACAGATTGTATATTCTTCCCCAACCGCCAGACGAACCTTTTGTTTCATCTCAGCTCAGATTAGAACGCGAAATCGATTCCAATGAGCTCTCAAAGTGGGATCTGTGTCAGTGACGAGCTCTCGAGTACGTTTGTAAATGCCGTCTCGAGCCCGGGTTCTCTTCGCCTGATCCTGGTAGAGATCGAAAACGGTTGGGTCATTTCTTAGTTGCCATGTATCGTCATGCTACGCAGGACTCAATACTAACGTCGACTCGATGTTTTATGCGGAACTTGCGCTTTCAGAAACGCTTATCCCGAGCATTGTGAGACCTCCCACCAATTGCAATAGTGAGGCTGAAGATTTTGAACTGTTGGCCGATATTCTTCATGACGACAGACCCGCATACATTCTGTTTCGACTGGGAGATCTGGCCAACAAGGACTGGCTCTTTATATCCTATGTGCCGGACCAAGCGAAAGTGCGCGATAAGATGCTCTATGCGTCTACCCGCGCCTCAATTTCTCGCCAAGTTAGTAGCCTCGATCGCCCGCAGCTTGCCCCCATCATCCTTCGTTTTAAATGTGACTTTTAACCTTTGCTGTTTGTTTGTTTGGAATAGCTTGGGGATTCGAATTTCAAGGATTCCATGTTTGCAACTTCCAAGGATGAATTAACTCCAACAGGGTACCTGGCTCATTTGGCCTCTAGAAACGCTCAAGCGCCCATGACTCTACGTGAAAAAGAACTAGCTGACATCAAGGCTGCCGAGGAAGTAAGCTCATTATCGATGGGTACTTCCCTCCGGAACTCTAATGTATGGGGGCAAGGTGGTACTGTCGTGAATGCCAACGTAGGGCTGAAATGGCATGAAGACGCGCAACAAGCCTTGTCATCCTGGTGCGGTCAAGATGGTGACCGGGTAGTTCAAGTCGTCCGTAAATTTTGACAAGCTCTATTTTTTTGATTCATCCGAGACTCATGAGGAGCACTTCGGACTGAAATAAAATTCATCTTATAGGGCATCGAGATTGCGACTGAAACAATCGTTCTATCTTCCAACGGCAATTCGGAACGGTTGGAATTTCCGGATGATCAACCGACATTCACATTTTACAAATTCATTCACGATCAGGGCTCCGAGCATAGAGGTAGTTTTCTCTTTATTGCATCGTTCAAAACAGCTGGGTATCGCTCATGAAAGTGCTATAAAATTAATGCCTTGAAATTTTGGTCACGATATCATCCAGTATTCATTTATTCATGCCCTTCAAAGTCTCCGGTAAAATCAAGATTGATTTACTCGTCAAGTTCTTCATCTGTTTCTTCGAAGGCATCAGAACTTGGAATTTCTCTTGACAAAAAAGTTCGTCAACCATTTATCTGCAGATCATATCCTAATGCTCTAGCCATTTCATTGTAGTAAGCAATGTTGGATGTTAGCTAATGGCTTATTCTGTTGGCAGATCGAGACGTCAGATCCTGAAGAGATAAATGATGAATATATCAAATCCGAATTAGGGATCTTGTCAGATTCCACAAAAAACGCGGGGCCCTCTAATTCCAACCCGGTGACTGGATTCGCAAGACCTGCCAGGCCCGGTCGAAGGAAATAATTTGCCGAATGTGACGAATTGAATTTCTGGGTCTCTCGAACCTATCACAATTTTGATTTTGACTCGGGATTTCGTTTTTCTTTTTCCCGTAACGTGTATTTTTGAAATTGCAACTGCGCCCTTTCCACCAAGAACTTTTTCACGGGAGTGAATTCCAAACGTTGGCTTCTATACCACGCCAAGGATTCCGTTTTAGCATCACTTACATGTTCCCTACCGGGGAAATAGCCGAATCCCGTGATGGTAAATGTGCTATTGTGGTTCCATATTTTCCTGTCAGACAATTTCTTAATTCCAGTCATTGGTCAATAATTAACCTTGCTGTCGTACGGCTTGCAAAATGTCATCCTGTGGGGAAACACACCTAGCTTTGGAAGATTGCAATGAGGTCAAAATAAGTCACACAGGTTCCATCTCTATTTGATTATTGGATGTTGAATACCTCACCAACTAAACACACTCTTTGAGGGAAGATGGTGTGTAATTATTTTCCCAAGAGAAAACCAAGTCTCTCAAAGATGGACTTCTGATGAAAATGTTTTAAGTGATGTGGTGCTCCAAACCTGTCCCATAGCCATAAGACTCACTTTTCTAGTATAAAAACAACTCAAACCCAGAAATTAACCTCACAAATGCATTCTACATCAAAAATAACCTGAAGTCACTCAGCCAAAGTACCCCCCTATCCCTCATGGATTAGAAGATACAGCCCCAAAACCCTCAACTGTGGCAAACTCATACCCAACCAGGTGTCACAGCTCTGTGGAAGATATACAGGCATAAATTTGGGAACCCTCCAGTACATACTGGTGACAGCTTACTCTCAGCACTAGGACCATATACCAATCCTATCACCTCACCAAGCATACAGAAATGCAGATACAGGAGGCAGTGCAACTAGTTCAACCCTGTCACCTCATCAAGAACACAGAAATAAAGATGCAGGAGGTAGTGCAAACAGTTCAACTCTATGCCCTCATCAGTACATAGAAGTACCAAACAATCCACCAGTGCAAGCACACCTCAGCACTGCACAGCAATATATGCAGTCAGAATCATGCAGTACCAAAAAAAGCACCAGCACAAACTTACATCACAACTGCACAGCCATATATGCAGTCAGAATGATGTAGTACCAAACAAACAACCAATCACCAGTACAAAATCACCCCAGCCCTACACAGCAATATATGCAATCAGGCTCATGTAGTACCAAACAAAGCACCAATGCAAACTCAACCACAGCACTACCCAGCAGTATATGCACCCAGGATCAGGTAGTACCAGACAGACCACCACTAAAAACTCACCCACAGCACTACACAGCAATATATTTATGCAGGAAGCACACTCAGTTCCAAACAAGCAACCAGTACCAAGCCATCTTATCACCACTACAAAACTATATGCAAGTCTGTGCATGCATGAAACCCCTGTACAAGCTTTTTCCAAACTGCAAAAATACCTCATGCAACTGTACAACCTTTTTCCAACCAGCAGAAATACCTCATGCAACTGTAAAATCTTTTTCCAACCAGCAGAAATATCTCATGTAACTGTACAACCTTTTTCCAACCAGCAGAAATACCTCATGTAACTACACCTCACTGTTCCTGTCAGCCTCCTGGATGCCAAGGTCCTTGCTACCTTTTAGCTACCAGAGGTGATTAAATAAAGAATAAATATATTTTTCAAAAATATGCAGCAATGATCCGTAAATATATGGATAAAGCAAAATGCAAGGTGAGGTGGTTTGGTTATTAATGGTTAATATTAATAAATTCATTAATAAATAAATAAAAAGAGGGGCCACAATGGTATATTGGGGATCTTTAACACTTCTTCTTCAGGGAATTCACTCTGTAATCCATAAACCTGGTTACTCTGGAACCTTTGATAATATTTTAAAGGAGTTATGGCCCAAAGATAATATAGATATGAAATATATATGGTAGAGTGGCAGAACCTTGTAGCAGAGCTTCCAAAACATTAAAGGAGATAGATAACTCACTGGTATATTATTTTATTCCTTAGGTATCTGATTCAACGTACACTGGAGGGTATAAGCCTGTTTCTGAGGTTTTTAGAAGTCTTTCAGCAGCATAGATTGATATAAAAAAATGGTTGGGATGGATAATATTAAGCAGAATAAAGCCATATAAATCACTTACTTGTCTCTTATAAGTACTTTATCACTTTGGTACGGTATCTGGATGTATATTTAACTGGGTATGGAGTATCAATAACCTCAAAAGGGTCCTTTATTTATATCTTTTTGGGACCCACTAATGTCTCTCTGAGGGCTATAGGGGCAAAAGCAGACAGGTGCTAAGGCCAGAAGGGTAAAAAGTGGTGGCTCTGCATGTGCTCCAGGTGCTGTAGCACAGGTAGCATCTAATTCTAAAGGGTAAGGGAATCATTCTAGGGTTAATTGAGTGATTGGCATGTGAGAAATACCTTATTTATCCACATGACCTTCCTTTTATTCCTTATTCTTAGGGGATATTCACAGATCTGTTAGCATATCTTCATAGTAGATATTTCTAAGGATGATTTAATTTAATATAAGTTCCATTTATGTACTTTTAGATGGGAACAAGAGAATTGTAATGCTTTTGGTCCTTATTTTCAAAATTTTGATTATTTACTTGAAATAATTAATTAAAAAGATAAAATTTGGGAAAGTATGTAATATTTTTACATATTCAGTTTCCTTCAAATGTCACATATATTGTGATATCTTCAAGTTCTCATATTTGTCACTTTTAAGCTAGGTTTTAAGAACTCTCAATCTTTTGTTATCTATTTTCAAAATTTCTATGATTACTTGATATATTTTGTAAAAATATGTAAAATATTTATTTTTAGTAATTTTATAATAATTATGTATTTTTATCATCATGGGCTACCCATGGAGACATTTATTACACATGTGACATGTCTCCTTGTGGGTAGTAGCATTTTTAGTTTTGGTTCTTCTACCCTACAGCCGTCATGGCTGTCATACCTGTCCATAGTCCCGCAGCTGCGTACTGATCAGATGCCCAGGACTGCGTACTTGCCTGTCATTTTCCTCAGACAGCGTGGCAGCGCTGTTACTTAGCCGCACTTTTGGAGCGTAGCTGCCACGGCTGCATGCAGGAGTTGTGACAGATCACTTTCCCCCATGTAAATTCTTAAATACCCAGAATTTTCATTGTGAAACCTATATGTGAAATGTTGGCATGGCCCAAAATGGACTCTGGCGCTGTGTTTTCTTGGATTTGTAGTAAAATAATTTAAAAATATAAGGAGTGAGAATTCAGGGTAGGTGTCAGTGAGTAACCCTACCTTAATTTGAATGGAGAATCTAAATTTGAAATTATACTTCAATATTTTACATTCCTTAACTTATATTTATTATTTCTCTTGTTTTGTTACTCTTGCATATTTCTCTGTAATAGTGGTAAGCTGACATTTCCTCACCAGAATAGGGAGAGCCTCAGGGGAAGCCTTGAGGACCCCCTGAGGCAGGATTTTCTCATTTAAGGAGGGGCTCTCTGCCCTATCCAAGTTTTATCATTAGGCCTCCTCAGCCATCATCAGCCAGCCCAGGAAACAATGCCTCCCAGATAAATGTTATCCGTGAACCAATTATAAAGGAACAGGAAATCAGAAACCAGATTATAACCCATCTTTCACCAATTAAAAAATACCATCAGGTGCTTGAATAAGGGTTCTTCTGTGAACTAAATATTCTGAACCAAATTAAAGAATAAGCACCCGTCAATCAATAAATGACCCATACAAAAAAAAGAGCACAAAAAACATGCAAACATGCATCTACCAACCTTTCCTCTTCCCAGTCCCCTGTGTGTAAACCCATCATTGGGTTGTCTTCTGAACCATCCATTTAATAAACCCTTGAAACCTTTAAAATAAGAATATTGGCTAAGATCAAATATATCTGGCCAACCACTAAAAAATAATCCAATACATCTAGCCCATTCTTCAACAATACTACCAATAACATTCAATAATTAATCTGGGTCTGATCTGAGACCTATTTTAATTCTCAAAGAAACCAGTCATTGATTTAAATAAAATATGGTAAAGACTTACTATAGTACTAGAAGTGCAGGCAATTCAAAATAACCCTTAGTTTTTCTAATACTCTAAAGGAGTAGAAATAATACTAAATTAACCTTCAAGGACTGCCACCAAGATATTTTCTAAGTTATTTATATCAAATCCCACAGGAGTCTCTACAGAAGAAAGTTCCTAAAAAATATTCAAATGATTATCAATGGAATTGAAATAAAATTGAGGTGCTTCAGACTGATGGTCTACAATAAAATCAGATAAGAGTAGGTCAGATTTAAGAAATAAGTTTCTATTGACTATCCAGGTGTATCAGAATTTAAAAAGATTGCTGCTTTCATGTGCCAACCCCCTACTATGCTATGGAAGTGTGAGCTTCCAAAGTGAGTAAATAATATAAATTTAACATGAAGTAAGGTTGTTAATTTACCCATGCCCCTAATCCTTAAATTCATGCAATTAGGAAATTGTGGTGAAATGCACAACCCCAATGGGTTGCTTGAAATTCATATGGTTTTCTGGTTTTTGATCTCTAAAATTTTGATGCTGCAGTCAAGTAGATTGCATGCCAAGTAGCTGAAAAGAAAAAAACTTGAACAGAATCTTTTGGGTGGGTTAAAACACCATAAAAATCCCTCCAAATATTAAATGAAAAACTGGGGGGTTTGGTAGCTTGTCCGCATTTTTGACCCTTTTTTTAAAGATTTTTAGTTGAATATCTTTAAAATGTTTAAAACATAAGTATTTTCCCACTTTATTGAATAATTTGGGAACTATGGTTTTTTTGGGATGCAAATTTTAGGAGACGTTTTTGCCTCTAAAAAAATTTGACAAAAGTAAAAAAAAACCCCAAAAATAAACAAGATTTTTAATTCATTTTTTAAATCATTTTCTGTGAGGCATTTCATCTGTTTGAAATTTGAGGCTTGTAGAGGAAATGGAAGAAATCTTAAAAATATGATTTGAGAGTCTTTTGAGGGTGGCATCCAACTCCTCAAAATTCTGCCTCCAAACCCCAAAAGTAACATCATCAAGAAACTTTTGGGATACTTCTTCAACAATTTGTTTTGACCTTCAAAACATATTGTGCAAGATTTTTTAAACAATTTTCTGTAGGTTTTCTTTTGGAGATTCCAGGCTTTTAGAAGTACCAAGACTCACTTTTGGAGTGATTTTTGGGAATATCTCTGGATGATCAAAAGTTATATTCTGACTATTTTAAACAGAAAAAAAAATCAATTAAAATTAGACAATAAAATACAAAAAACTTTTGAATTATTGCCTTTTATTGAATCTGTATTTGTCTTTCTTTTTCAATCTGTTCCTATTTTGTTATTGGTTTCTGTTTTGTCATATTTTATTCCTCCTCTTTTGTTTACCTGTTCAAGTATTTGCGGTCACACCATGCACACTCACCTATGGTCTATTTGTAGTTGATCCACCACTTAGTTCTTCTTTTCTGAAGTTTTTAGAGGAGAATCTTCCCTGATCTTTGGCTATTTTGGCTCTCTTTTGGCTCTCTTATTTTTTTTATCTTGGAGTGAATTTGGTTGCATTGAGTCACAGTAACTGTAACTGGAACTATCAGCTAAAAAATTGGGTGCTGCATTCAAAAATCCCCTTGGGATTGGGGCCTGAATCTCTCATTGTTTCCAAATCACAGGAAGTTATTAGCTCACAGAAAGTTATTACCCAAAAATCATTTCAGTTTCTGTAAATTCTTTTTTCAGAGGGAAGTTTGGGAGTTGAACTTCTTCTGAAGTTACATATGAGGTTTTAAAGTCATTTCCAAGTACCCAAAATCAATAACTGTAAATGTGACTATTTAAAGCACTGTAAATTCCATTTGGTGGGATGGGGGAGTTATAGTTAAAGTTTCAAGGTGCAGTTCACTGCCCCCTTATGTATCTAAATTTCTTATGCTTTGAATTAAAACCTGGAAATCAACTACATTAAACTAATTTTTGATCCTGAATGTTGAGAACGTATGTTTTTAAATTTCTTTTTTAAGTCTTAAAACACTAAATAATAGTTTTTCAGCCTAATCCATCAACCCATCCTTCTCTTACTTGCTCCTTTCCTTGATATTGTTAACCTATTTTCAAGCTCTTTATTGTTGTATTTCCTCCTTCTCAAATTATTTATAATTTAATGTGTTTTAATATCATTCCAACTTCTTTTCTTTTACAATATTAGGGCGTATCAAAGTTAACCAAACCCACCATTTTTTAATGGCAGGTTTCAAACCAAATCTGTCATTTTAAACCCACCATTAAAAATCAAAAAAACCCACTTATTTCACATCAGAAGTGTCAAAGTTAACATGAAATAAGTGGGTTTTTTAAAATAAAGTATTTAAAGGCTTCCGCCACCTGTCCACATCATCCACCCCTGGCTTCCCACCTCCTTCTACCTCCAACCTCATTGCAAATTTTTTTACCTCCAGCCTCATCATAAAAAGATTCACCACTCTCATCACTTTATCACTCTCATCATCACTCTCATCAATTTATCACCCTCATCACTTGATCACTCATTGCTTCATTGCTCTCATTGCTTCATTGCTCTCATCACTCTACCTCAAACAAGAACTTGTACCTCCAACCTCATCCAAAGAATCCAATCAATGTTTTATTGCTCTTGTCACTTTATTGCTCTCATCACTTCATATCTCTCATCACTTTATCTTTCTTTTCACTTTATCCCTCTCATCACCTTATCACCCTTACTCTTTCCAAATGTGCCCTCAGCAAACCTCCCCCCGCAAGTCCACACAAAATTCCAACACACCAAAGCAAAAATAGCCAAGGAACTCCACAACAAACAATCCTCCCCCATCAGCTTCCAAGGGCTCAAGTCAGCCCAAGAGAGCTGATCACATCATCCTTGTCAACTGGCTCAAAATTCCCTCCAACTATGATGCCTGCTTTGGATTGGAAAATGAAACACTTGTTGGCCAACGTCCATCCTCTAAGGTCAATGGTTATCACCTGATGGCCAATTAAATCAGGAACAAAACAAAAGGTAGGCTGGTTTTGTCATCCAAACAGATGAAGGAGCAATTCAAGAATTATCAAGCCAAGTACAAAAAGGCCCACTCCATGTCAATCTAATCTGGCTTTGGTATCACCAACTCTGACAAAGCCAAGGGAATCAACTTGGTGTTTGATAAGTTGGACCCCATTTGTCCTTTTTATATTCAAAAGAATGAAATCTTTGGAAAGAAGGCCAAAATCAACCCTTTAGCCGCTTTTGATGCCCAAAAATCTGATTCAGTCCATGCTGAGGACTTGGCTGGGGATGCTCAGCCTAGCAATAGTGATCCTGAAGAAACATTTTCCTTGGAGTGGCCCCCATCCGATGCAATGGAGGATATTCAAACGCAATCAGCTCCAATCACATCTACTTCTGCATTGATTGATGTGTCAAAACATACCTTATGAAATACAGCAGATAAATCAAATGCTGGGCTTGTAAATATATTTGCATGGGTGAACAAAAAACAAAAATAAAAATTTTTGATTACAAAGTTTGAGAGTATTCTTAACCCCACCAGCATACAGATCTTTTTTGTTCATATTTATATTTTTTTTTCAAGAGTAAATTTGGCCATTTTTCAAGTCCCTGCAAGTGTTTCTAGTTGTTTTATTAATTTGAAGTGACATGGCCATTCTGGTATGGGTTACTGTTTCCACAGCAGGAAAGGTACAATGCTTGTACTCATTAGCTTCCCAAACCATTTTGACAATACCTTTTTGCTTGAAATCCATTCCAAAGCAAAGGTCAGGAAAAACAAATTGGCCATCCAATACTTGATATTTTTCCGTATTTTCAATAAGTCAACCATTTGATTTCTTGGTTGGAACCACCAGTAAGAAGGAGTAGCCAGAGATGTTGCCTTTGTCAATATGAGGAGAGTTGTAAAAAGAATCCACGGTGAAAGTGATGTGTGGGGAGCAATTAAAAGGTGTAGGCTTGGAACCAAATTCCAAAAAAGAGAAAGAGGGGATGTTGTTGTCCTTCATTGTATCACAGTCTGATTCAAAGGAAAGTTTGGCCAAATTGAAAAGCATTTGTTCTAGAATTTGGGATACTTTTTTGGCCTTAAGGTTGAGGAAACCATACTCTTGAGGAGAAGATCTAATAGATGATTTCTTCACATAACGTCCAAATAACTCCAAAGGGTGCATTGATTTTTGCAATCCAACTGCCCACATGTTTCCATCCCAAGATCTTGAAGGACCATGGTGACGGGCTCTATTCTTCCCACCTTTCATTATGTTGGTCAATAAATCTCCCTCAATCTCAATCCCTCCCATCACTATACTCTGATTGGGGTGAGGAACAAGATGGGATTGATTGTTTGTGTAACATTTTGAGGGGGGTGGGAGAAGAATACCCTATTTTAAGGAGTTTTTTGGCTGCAATCTCAATCAATGAATTTCTCTTGCTTCCAAGAAAGGGATTGTTTTCAACATCCAAAATGGTAAGCCCATATACCATGGGGTTCTCACGCATCCACACAAACAGGTAGGTCCAACCAATCCATTGTACACCTTCATCAACCGTTCTGAAGGTGCCTAAGCTTTCCGCAATGGATGACTCCTAGCCCAGCAGTGGCCAAAAACTTACTACAATTGCTGGCTTTGCTTAGCCAATCTAGGTTATCCCAAAGGAACTTATCTGAAGTTGTCCCAGCATTTGCAAATGTGTTTGAAAAACTGACAGGATTATGGTAAAGTGAGCTACATGCGTTGAGGGCATCCTTAGTCTGCTTCAAAATTAGGAGGTTGGCATGATTTTTACAACAGAGAAATTCAAGATCAAGCTTGATGGTCTCCTTGCCCCCCAGGATTTGTCAAGCTTGCTGAAAGTGGTAATCAGAAACAGACTAAATTTCCAGGAATGGGTATCAGCCAGCCGCTGGGATATACCAAAGAATTTGCCTTTCTGACCAGGTTGGAGGATTTGGCATTGCTGTCCACCGTTTCTGCTGCAACTTTGCTAGTTGAATTTGCCAAACAGCTGCCAACCAACTTAGTCCAAAGAGCCTCCAAAAAATCTTGAGTAGCGGTCTCTGCAAGATTGAAGCACAGCTGGAACCCAATCATTAATTTTTCAGAGTCTTGCAAATTGGATAATAGACTGTTGAGGAGTTTGCTAGCTGGTTGAGGGTTGTCAAGGTGCACATAGCACTGCATGATGCTGAAATAATCAGGCCCGCCTTGTTGAGAGCCAAGGAGATGGACCAAAAGTCAAAGGAGATTGTTGTGGAATGAGATGTGAGTGAAGATCTTGGATAAAAGCCAGTTGAATTAAGCCTTGAAGGATAAATTTGTGGCGCAACCTTGAAGCTTAGCCAAGGAGATCTTGCGTTGAATGGATTGATGGACTGTGGGATTGCTTCAAATCTCACTAGGGTTGATGAGCTTCAAGGTTGCTGAGTTGGTATGGTGGTTGAAAAATTATCTTGATTACCAGTGTAAGACTTCACCCCAGATGGCCTTGTTCATCCAATTGTGAATATCAACCATGACTGGGATGGCCTCCTTGGGTGTTTCCCAACCCTTACAGAGGAGTGTGTTATAGAATTGTCAAGGGGATGGATAGACCCAGGTTTGTTTCTTCTGATCCAAGTCATGATGATTGATAGGACATGAGGAGGTAGCCAGTTCACCATGAATTGATGAGGATAATTGCGGATTGGTGGAATTTATTGATGGTGAATGTTGGATGAATGACATAGTCCACTCAAGCAAGAGTGAGGTATGCTGACTGGGTGAGGACCTTTGGGCTAGATGGGGCATGTTATTGAGATGATTTAAGTCCCAGTTTGCCATTAGATGATAATCACTTGCGTTGGTTTTCTGACAATCAAGGTGTTGGATGGGACATTGATTAGTCCTCCTTGGTGGTGATCAATTGCCGGGATGGTCCTCCAGCTGGATTGATGATGACCCAGAGGGGATGACAGATTGAGAGCTTCCCATTGTCAAAACAAGGCCTGGTTTTCTTGTTTTTGTTCTTGGTCAATTGGTGTGGTTGGTGGCTCTTTGGTCTCTGGATGATTAGTTTCAGTAAGCAGCCAGCGCAGTGCATTACACAACCAAATCAAATTGAATGGGGCTCCAATCATCCAAAAATGGGAACATATTATATAAATTGGCTCCATTCCCCTTCCAAAAGCAAGCTTGCTGAGCTCAAGCCTTGATGTGCAATTTGAACCAGGCCCATATCATCTGCATACCCTCCAGCCTCCATTCACCATACCCCCAATATCTTGGCCCTCCACCCTCCATCTACTCCATCATCCAAAAACTCCCACCGCCTCAACAATTGCCTCCACCTTCCATTCTTCAATTCTGATCATGATAACAAATTTAGCCAGGTGGTAATTTTGATTGAAAAGAATGCAAAAAAAATAAAATCAAAACAGGAATCCCTCAAGAAAAGGAGCAACATACTCATTCATTGATCCATTTTGGCAAAAAAATCAGATTGACCACCAATCAATCTGGTAATAATTTCTTCAAGGGGGTTGAGGAAGATTTTAAGAATGTTTTTCCTGCCTATTTTTTTCTCAATCAGATTGTCTCAATAAAAAATAAAAAATTTCTACTCAAACGGATGATTGAGTGACTGAGTAGATGATGGAGTTAATCATGATGAGCCGACCGTGATCAAGTTACAAATGAAAGTGATACCAAATTGATGGCAAGCAAATGATCAATGGAGAAGTTACAAGCAGAGGAATGGAGATCACGCAGGGACAACATTCATCAAAACTGCAGAACAGTGTGGAGGACCGCCAAGATGGTGAGTTGTTAAGATTAAGAATAGGAATATGTTGATGGAGATGGTTTTTTAGGAGGTTGATGATGGAATCAGTTGATCAATCAAGATCTGAATCTTGATGGTGGTTGATCAAGAGTTTCCTATCAGAGATCTAGGATGGATCAGTGATTGGCAAATCAATGGATTCCTCAGTGATAAACGGTGCAAATTGAGTAGCAAGTTTGGCTTGATGCTCTAGGAGGAGGGCTTGTTCTAGTATGGATACATACTTTGGTTTGAGCAGAGGATGGATGGATGAACTGACCAGATGGAATGATGATTGATTGGAATGGGTTGATTGTTTGACAGAATGAGTTGGCAGGGGTGTAGATGTGGATCAAAGGAGTGGTTGTTGAGGACTGACTAAAGAGGTTGATGATGGTAGATAGCTAAGAAGTCAGTGAGTGTATGGAGGTTGAGATGAGAGAAGAAGTGAATGGTGAGGGAGTACTTACAATTGAGTTGAGATCAAGATTGAGTTTGGATGGATGAGCTGATTGAGTTGGGATTGAATGGAAGAGATGATGAGTCAAAGTTGAGGATGACAAGAGCCCATTGTGGATTTTGGCTTGGAGATACCTATTTATTTAAGCTGTTGTCAGAAAGATGTGCAGTTTTAGGCAACCATTGCATCCTTGGTCAAGATGACCAAAGAAACATTTAAACACCATGAGATGATGATGGGATTTGTGTGAAGATGGAGATGTGAAAATCAATAGGGATTTGAAGCAATGGAGATGAGATGTGTGTGATGCAATGGAGATGGGATTGGTATGGATTTGATGATGTAGATGGGTGTTTTAGATGTGATGGATAGTGGATGGATGATGATGCATAAATGGTGGGTTTAATGGCGGGTTTGATGTTTGAAATCCGCCATTTTTATGAAACACGCCATTTTGAAATACACCAGTTAGGGGGTATGTGTATTTCAGAAACCCGCCAATAAAAATGGTGGGTTTGGTCACAAAAACTTGCAGGTTTCTAATGGCAGGTTTGCTAACTTTGATATGCCCTAATAGGGCGCACTTTCCTTCATGGTTCAAAAAAATTTGTCAACCCAGTTGGTCCTTCAACATGTTGGGGTTGAAAAAGGTGGGCAGTGGGATGGCAAAAATTTATGCACCCCTTGGAGTTATTTGGACATTATGTAAAGAAATCATCTATTAGATCTTCTCCTCAAGAGTATGCTTTCCTCAACCTTAACGCCAACAAAGTATCACAAATTCTAGGACAAATGTTTTGCAATTTTTCCAAACTGTCCTTTGAATAAAACTGTGATACCATGAAGGACAACAACATCCCCTCTTTCTCTTTGTTGGAATTTGGTTCCAAGCCTACACCTTTTGATTGCTCCCCACACATAACTTTAACCTTGGATTCTTTTTACAACTCTCCTCATATTGACAAAGGCAACATCTCTGGCTACTCCTTTTTACTTGTGGTTCCAACCAAGAATTCAAATCGTCTACTTATTGAAAATATGGACAAATATAAAGTATTGGATGGCCAATTTATTTTTCCTGACCTTGGCTTTGGAATTGATTTCAAGCAAAAAGGTATTTTCAAAATGGTTTGGGAAGCTAATGAGTACAAGCACTGTACCTTTCCTGCTGTGGAAAAAGCAACCCATACCAGAATGGCCATTTCACTTCAATAAAACAACTAGAAACACTTGTAGGGAATTGAATAATGGCCAAATTTACTCTAGAAAAAAATATAAATAAAAACAAAAAAGATCTGTATGTTGGTGGCGTTAAGAATACTCTCAAACTTTGTAATCAAAAATATTTTTTTTGTTTTTCTTTCACCCATGAAAATACATTCACAAGCCCAGCATTTGAGTTATCTTCTGTATTTCATCTACTGTTCTACTGCTACCAATGCAAGCCAAGGCTACTGATACCTTATCCTTTTTTTGTTTGCAAGTTTTTCCCTCTCCTTTTCCAGTTGTGCTTGCTATTGATCCTTATCCTTTTCCTCTTTTTTAAACTCCAGCTCAGACTGTTTAAACTTCCACTCTGCATCCCATTTTTGTTGATGAGCCAAACTCTCAGCTTTCTGCTTTTGAACATTGATGGCCAGTTGAAAATCCCAATTTTGTTTTTAAAACTCAAGTTTTTTGGATTCAATTTTTGATTTAAATGTTTTTTGCAGGGGAAAAGCAATGAGCATGATTTTGAAAGTAAGTATATTCAACCAATGGACTTACATGAATCTTGCTTCTCCATGATTTCTTCAAAGCCTGAAAAACCAGAAGTGTTTCTCCTCTTTTGATGACTTTTGGGGTTGATATTGATGGAATCAGAGGCCTTTTTATTACCCTTGGCAGAGGAGCATTGAGTCTAAAAGTTGTCACTAGTGTTCAAAGGCAATGTGGGAGGCCCCATTGGCTTGGGTTTTGGGCCATTCTGGAATGGATGAGCCCATTTTTTACAATCAAAATCAGTCAGGATTAACCAGACAGAAGAAAAAATAGCTTGGTTCCTTACTTGAACCAATGTTGAGGGTAATGGAGACTGAAGAGTATCTTGTTCCACATCAGCAAGGTTGATGAGATCTGCTAACCCAGGAAGAGAGCAATCCAAAGAAGGAGGAAAGGAGTCCAAGGTATGGTTTGAAACATCAATCAACGCGGAAGTAGACGTGATTGGAGCTGATTGCATTTGAATATCCTCCTTGGCATTGGATGGGGGCCACTCCAAGGCAAAGGCTTCTTTAGGATCACTATTGCTAGGCTGAGCATCCCAAGCCAAGTCCTCAGTGTGGACTGAATTGGATTTTTGGGCATCAAAAGCGGCTAAAGGAGTGATTTTAGCCTTCTTTCCAAAGATTGCATCTATTTGAATATAAAAAGGACAAATGTAGTCCAACTTATCAACCACTGAGTTGATTCCCTTGGCTTTGTCGGAGTCAGTGATACCAAAGCTGGTGGAGATTGACATAAAGTGGGCCTTTTTGTGCTAGGCTTGATAATTCTTGAATTCCTCCCTCATCTGTTTGGATGACACATCCACCCTACCTTTTGTTTTGTTCTTGAGTTCATTTGCCATCAGGAGATAACCATTGACCTTAGAGGATGGAGGTTGGCCAACACGGGTTCCATTGTCCAATCCAAAGCAGGCATCATGGTTGGAGGTAATTTGAAGCCAGTTGACCAGGATGATGTTATCAGCTCTCTTGAGCTGACTTGAGCCCTTGGAAGCTGACGGGCAAGGTTTTTTTTTTGTGGAGTTCCTTGGAAATGTTTGCTTTGGTGTGTTGGACTTTTGTGCGGACTTGCGGGCAGGAGGTTTGCTGAGGGGCCATTTAGAAAGAGTAAGGGCAATAAGGTGATGAGAGGGATAAAGTGACAAGCAAGATAAAGTGATGAGAGATATGAAGTGATGAGAGTGATAAAGTGACAAGAGCAATAAAAATTTTTTTGGATTATTTGGATGAGGTTGGAGGTACAAGTTCTTGCTGGAGACAGAGTGATCAGAGCAATGAAGCAATGAGAGAAATAAAGTGGTGAGTGATCAAGTGATGAGGGTGATAAATTGATGAGAGTGATGATAAGTGATAAAGTGATGAGAGTGGTTAATCTTTTTATGATGAGGCTGGAGGTAAAAAAATTTGCAACAAGGTTGGAGGTAGAAGGAGGTTGGAAGCTAGGGGTGGATGACATGGACAGGTGGCAGAAGCCTTTAAATACTTTATTTGAAAAAAACCCACTAATTTCATGTTAAATTTGACAATGCTGATGTGAAATAAGTGGGTTTTTTTATTTTTAATGGGGGGTTTGAAATGGCGGATTTGGGTTGAAACCCGCCATCAAAAAATGCCGGGTTTGGTTAACTTTGATACACCCTATTAGGGAGCTATTTTTTGGCTTCCTAGAATTTTGATTCCAATGAAAAATCAATTATATATATATATATATATGTAAAAAATGACCAAATTCTATTTTATTTCTCTTACTTAATTATTTTTCAGGATTGAAAAGAATTCAAATCCAAGATCTAAATATTCCTGAATAAAATGGAACTTGAAAATTCCTTCCAAATTTAAGTTATTTTGGAGCTGGATAGGGATGCAATTTTTACTTAACAGAAACTAAATGTTAAAAATCCCTTAAAAGAATAAGAAATACCCATGAAGTTGTAGATATTTCTTTTGGTGGGGATTTGTGGAGAAAATAATTAAAATGAATCAAAGAATATAAAATAAAAAAAAGGCTGTTTTAAATTATGTGGAAGGGAAGAAACCATACCAAGGAAATTTCATCCCAAAAGTTCTGGAAGCTGGGTCAGATTGGTTGTTTAGGTTTCTTCCAGATCCATTAAGAGTTTCGCCCACAAATTATGTATAAATTCCATGATCAACAAGAGTGGGTTTGAATATTTCTTTTCTGATAATTTACTGCTTTATCAGAGTCCAATATTCAGATATCTGGCCCAAGCTGATGTCTGATTCTCTGAAAACAAAGTTTCTAACTCCTAAGGCATCTTCAAAGTGGGATATAAAGGAATGGATGGCTCTGAGTAAAAAAATTAATTGTATTTGAACTGAAAAAATAACATGGAATTTCTTTAAAATGATACAAAATTTATATAATCAATCACTCCCTTCAACAAAACAAAAAATATTCAGAAATTCAAGCAGCTGAATGAGATAATCTGAGAAAATGAAAATTTGGCAATTATAATTAATTCATAAAAGAAAATTTCAACAAATGCAGAAAAGAATAATAAAATATTCAATTTCACCAGTGGCAGTGCTTTTGAATTCTTTTTTCACTTGGGGCCTATGAGGTGAATTGTAAACACCATATTTTGTTTTATTCTTTCAATAATCTGGGGTGTTCCAGAACTTTATTCACCTGAATGAATTCTATTTTTCAGCATAGTCCAAGACCTGTAAAGTTAATCATAAAATAAAACAAATTAAAAATATACAGACAAAAAAAAAGATGAAAAATAAATTAATTTATTTGATTATTCCAAGTAAGGAATTTATGCATCTCAAATACTATCATCCTTAGTTGTAAATTTATGCTTTTTGGATTTATAAAGAATCTATAAAAAACAAGCTTGAAAATCATGGTTTTTAAATAAAAAATATTTGAACTAAATTAAAAACTTATATCTCATCTGATTACTGCTTCATTTAATCCTTACACTTCTCATTTCCCTCAATATTTATGTCAAATCCTAGAGAAAAAATATATATTCAATGCAGGAATTAATTTGATAAAAGGTTTATTTACCAAAAATCTCAGTTTCCCAAATTTTCTTCCTTGGTCTTCCTGTAATTATTGGTGTATCTACATATTCAAAGCCTGAAGGATTCTTTTGAATTGAAGATTAGGAAATTTAATTTTATTTTTTTAAAGCTTTTTTGGGCCTTCCTCTGTTTTTACTCATTTTATTGGACTTGAGTTTTTGAATATTAAAAAGTTGTTTCTTCCCTTGAAAAAGCTTTCTCATTTCACCAAGGTAATAATTTATCCCTCAGGCTGGAAATCTGAAATTTTACAAAGATGTCATTGAAATATCCATTTTCATCAATTCATTTGGGGTTTTCTCATCAACCTTTGCATGTTCAGATGAATCCAAAATACTTGGAAACCAACTTTTTTTCCTTTTTTTCTGGAAAAAATTTTTTTATGAGAAATAAGTATATTTTAATAGTTGAAGAAAAAAATAAACAAAAAAACCCAGATATGGAAGTTTCAAAGTGAAATTTAGCATCAAAAAAAATCAATCTCAAGTTATCTATTCTTCAAAATTGCAAGATTTCTTTTTGGAAGACAGGGGATTAAAATTCAAAAATAATGACAATAATTTATACAGGTAGTATATTTATCACAGGAAGTAGAAGACATGCAGGGCTTTGAAGGGACCATGGCTGAATTTTTGATCCATATTATACACACAGTATGGCAATACAATGAGCTAATCAAAATATTTATTGGAAACTTCAATCTCCCTTCCATTTTTTTTTGATGAAGAGCAAATGTATATCTGAAAAATTAAATTGGAGAAAGATCCAGAGGTTTTACTAATAAATATTTCGACATAAGCATGTAGGCCTTCAATTCTTGAGGTGCTTATCTTTTCAAAATGAAATTTTTCTTTGGCCAAATAAGAAAAAAAAAGAAATCTTTGAGGGAATCAAGTTTTCAGAAATATAATCATTAGTGAGAGGATTCTATAAAAGACATAGTTTGGTGAAATTTCCCAGGTATTCCTTTTCAGATTGGGTTTTCACCCTGAAGATTGGACTGAAATCACAAGAAAAGTGATCAAAGTAATGAATTTTAACTCAATCTCCAAGGACCAAAGATTAATGCATGAAATCTGTGGTGAGACTCTTGGGAAGAATGAAAGCAACTCAACCACCATTCTGGAAAAGCTCCAATTCATTTCTTGAAAATATTCCCATGCAATCAATTCCTTCTTTTTGTAACATATGAGTTTCTGGTTTTTTGCTTTTCTTTCTCAATCCCTTTCACTATTCTTGCTCTTCATCAATCACACATTCCAAGTTGCCAATCTTCTCCTATTTGCATGATCCTTTAAAAATACTTCGAACATGTAATTTCCTTGGAATTTAAGTTTGATCCCTGACCAGCCCCAATATTTTATGCAGTTTGGAATATCTTTGTGACCAAAAATTACAAATCTTGTAGATAAATTTTTTACAATAATTTGGATCTTGTTAATAAGGTTATTTTCTCTCCCAAGAAATACCAAAAGGTTAATTCAAACCAATAGAAGAGAATTGATTTTTATATGCTTATCTGTTTTCTATGTTTTATTTTTCATTCATTAAAACAGAAAAAAAAAGGATTCAAAAATGCAAACCATGCATTTTTGTTTAATTTGTTTTCATTGTGATCAATTTGTTTT